>PVJN01033668.1:0-23291 GCA_004026805.1 Lasiurus borealis | reverse complement strand
AATAAACTGGTGCATATAATAGATTCAGGAGCACAGAAAGGGAGTGGACTGTTAATTCTTAGGGGGAAAGGGATGAAGGGTGTACAGGGAGAGACTGGACAAAAATCATACACCTATGGATGAGATCAATGGGAGGGAGCTAAGGGCAGAGGGAGGGTGGGAGCTGGGTGGAGGGGTGCTATGGAGGGGGAAAAAAGAGTAACAAATGTAATAATCTGAATAATAAAGATTTAATTAAAAAAAAAGAAAATAAAAAGAAAATAAAAATATACTTTAGTTCAACCTTAACATATGAACTCTTGCCACCCCTTAATATAGGGTGTAGAGCATATTTTGATAGCATTTAGTTGAAAAGAATAGAACTAACATAATTTGGTTTGTCTCATCTATCAAAAGTGCCAAATCTGAATTTGTTCTTCACATCAAACAGAAATTAAATTTTCTTCTTTTCAGACACATGGATCGACATTTGTAGATAAATCCCATTTAAAACAAATTTGATGTATGCAAATGCAGGTTTACACAAAGAAACAAATTATAGGCTGAATATTCCCTTTACAAAAGGATTCACTAAAGACTGTATTTAAATAGTAAGCCTGCTAATATACATAAAATACTGTTCCATTAAAAAAAATCAATTCATAAACAACCTTTCAGAAATATAGTCAGTATAATAGTAGTTACAAAACTACCAAGCTCCAAAAGCTTCTACTATTAAAATCTTTGTCCCAACAGCTTCATAAATTGAACAGGTGGAACTAATAGATTAAATACAATAGCTGAACATGGCATAAAAATGTATATTATAACCCTAGCCAATGTGGCTCAGTTGGCTGGAGTGTGCTTTACACCAAAAAGTGGCAGGTTCAATTCCCACTCAGGGAATGTAACTATATACTACTATAACTGTCCTAATAACAATCATGAGACACAAGAACCAAAGAATCTGCTTTGCCTCCTTTGTGGAGACAAGCAGTACAAAAGAAGAAAAATCCAGATTCCCATCAGGGTTGCAGTTTTGTTTTGTTTTTTTTTGTTTGTTTCTTTTGCAGCTGCCTAAGAAGTGCTCTGAGATGTAGAACATTATGTCTGGGAAGAGGAAATCCAAAGCTGATGATCCAGAGCTGGAGCTTTTTGGACTAAGGGAAGCAGGAAGGACCCGAATGGTCCCAGTTGGCCTTTACCCGCAGATACTTTCCTGTTCTGTTTAGAGTTCCACCTAAGATCAAACTCACAATCCCTGGAGTCTCCGCTGAAGACCGAATAGATGTGGGGCCATCTGATACCAAACATGCAGCCTTACCACAGAGGATGGTGAGGCCAAAGAAGACATATGAAAACGATTTAGCTGATTCGGGAAAATCTGACGGTGCAAAAGAGACAGTCTGTTGTCTGAAAAAAAGAAACAGGAAAAAGGAGAGGATGAAGGGAGGGAGAGAGTGAGCCATTTAGGGAAGAGAAGAGGATAGAAAAATAAAACAAAATATATACCTCAGCATGCATTCCAGAGAAGGTGAAGTACCATAATATACCTCTTCGAGGTGTCTGACTTCATTAAATTATAAAATTAGAATATAGTCACATTGCAATTTCCAAAGTCAACTGAGAAATCTGAAGTGACTTACATGAATTAGGTGTTATAAGCAGTCTGAAATTACCAGTATATCAAAACTTGTACATATTTCCGAACATTTAAAATAAGTTTCTCACTTTGTGCATCTTGCTCTTAGCCTTATAAGGGCATTCAAAGATGTTCATGGCGTTTTTTTAAAGTGGTGTTAAGAATGGTTATCAGTTAAAAATCCTGAATTATCAATTGCATACATCTACAACTTATAAAGTGAGTAAGTAACAGATAAACTGCCAAGGCCCAACCTGGGAAGTATGAGGCAGAGAGCAAGGTGACTGTGGAAGGGCTGTGACGCCAGACCCACTGATGTTGCACGCTGTTGTTGTAGTGGCTCTATATGTGCATATATGTATTTGCCACTCCATTTACTGCCATTCTTAGTTTCCTCTGAGATATGTATAAATTTTTTTATTCAAAAGAAGAGTCTTAAGCCGAGACCAGTTTGGCTCAGTGGATAGAGCATCGGCCTGCGGACTGAAAGGTCCCAGGTTCGATTCTGGTCAGGGGCATGTGCCTTGCTTGCGGGCACATCTCCAGTGTGGGGTGTGCAGGAGGCAGCTGATCGATGTCTCTCTCTCATCGATGTTTCTGACTTTCTATCACTCTCCCTTCCTCTCTGTGAAAAATCAATAAAATATATTAAAAATAAAAAAGAATAGTCTTAAAACTAATAACTATAGACCTCTTTATCTTCAGAAAAGTAAAGCCACTGCTTAAACATACAAAAAAAAAATAGGATGTATACTGTACAATGTATGTTTCTAAGGATTAAATGCTTTTTGAAAGAAAAAAATATCTTATTTATATATATTTAAAATATATTAAAATAAAGCATAAATATTTTACTGTTTGAGAACTTAGAAGTCAAAATGCAAGTTTTAGAAATACTTCAAGTTCTAATGATTTAGGAGTAAAGAGCAAAAACATGTAAGATAAATATAATCCTCCCATGGGTATTAAGCTAGTTAAATCAACACACAATGAGAAATAGTATATGAGTTCCTTCAGGAACCAGAAGACAAATAATGTAGCTTAATCAATTAATACAATAATAATAATTTGACAGAAAAAAAGGTGCTTAAAATAAAAATAAACTAGTACGAGTGGACAAATGTCTAATATGTGTTGAGCACTGTCCAGGAAAAGAGCAGGGAGGCAGGGGTACCCGTGACACTCCCACTGCAGACACAGTGAGGCCTGATGAAAAATCTCTCATGCCTACCCATTTCCTGTTATTTTAATTCATGTTTACCAGGCAACCTTCTAAACACTAATTCAGTTTCCCAGAAAGCTTCATAGTCCACCATTCCTTACTTGCAATTCTGAAGTCAAAGGAGTTTAAAAAAACAAAAGCTCTTTCAAAACTTATCTGGCAACAAATCCTGACCTAAAATAGACATGAAGCCTTTATTTACTGTACTTAAAATGAAGAGTCACATGCTTTACTGCAGAAATATTAATGTATTTTATTACAGCGTATCCCACCCCAAATTCCACTGGGTGTTTCTTAAAATGCAGTAATATGCCTTATTGCCTTGCTAAAATCTAGAAAATTCTGAATTCTGAGACATATGAAAGCGAGTCCCCTGGATCTACAGGTAAATATTCTGACTCCTGAAAAAAAAGAGCCCTCTTCTCAACCTCCTGTCCTTTAACCACAGAAATAAGTAAATCAGCATTCCAATTTATACTTTAACACTATATACATATACATAGAGCAGAGGTCTGGTGCACAGGGTTTGTGCACTGGTGGGGGACGTGGCCTTATGGATTGGCTTGGCTCGCTGCGGGAGCAGCTGCTCATCCGGGTCAGCTGACGGGGTGCTCCCACTGTGTGAGGCACTGACCACCAGGGAGCAGTTCCTGCACTGCGCATCTACTCCCTGGTGGTCAGTGCATGTCATAGCAACTGACCAACCAGTCATTTTGCTGTTCAGTCGCTGGGCTTTTATTGTATAGGACTAGAGACCCGTTGCATGAAGAGATTTGTGCAATAGGCCTTCCTTCCCTTGGCTTCCATCATCAGCTTTCCTCCGGCATCCGGGACCCAGGCCTTCGCTCCGGCCAGAGTCTGCCTTCTTCATCTTCGCTGCAGAGTCTTGTCTTCGCTGAGGCACTCCGCTCCTGTAGATCCCTTCACCCCCCCCCCCCACCCTCCCTCTCTTAGCAGGCGTCTTGCCCCACCCGGCCACTCCACGCCTGGAGCAGCTGGGCTGCCGCCATCTTTGTCCCTCTAATTTGCATACTCACTCTGATTGGCTGTGCACATAGTGGAGGTATGATCAATTTACATGTTTGTCTATTAATAGGTAAGATTCCATCAGATTCCATAGTGTGAATCTGATGCCAGTATCTGATTGTCTCTGAGTATAGGTAAATTCTAATTCCAGACCTACAAGATCAATGATCAGAACTTTTAATCACTGCCCTGAGTAGCACATACCCACCTAGAATTTCTTTCCTAAGCCTACTGGTTTCCAAGCCACGAAGTGAGTCTGTTTACCAGTCTTGCATCCTCTCTGACTGACCTGCCAAAAGACAAACTAGCAGTTAACTAATCTGCCCTCCCAATCCTATCTCCCTGTCAGCCTTCATGCAACCTTCTACAATACTTAGAAAAAGATGAAAAATTAAAATACAATAGATTTTAAGTTACTAAGTAGCACTTAATTTTGATCAAAATAAGTTATTGGAGAATTTAAGTATGACCTCTAAGAAATTAAACATGAGAAGATCTTCCATGTTACTTACAAAGACTTAATACTATATCAGATGATTCTTTTCTGATCTCAGTTTAGAGCCCTAATGATTTATATATGTTTTTTAGTGGTTATGTAAAAAAGAGTAACTAAAGTTTGATTTTGGGTCTACACATTTTTTTTTAGTAAGACTTTATAGTTTTCAATGTAGCTTTATACATCTTTTGTCTGAATTATCCCTAAGTTTTTCATTTTTTAAAAGTTGTATTTAAAAAAAAAAAGTTGTATTTTATTGCTGAGAGTATTACAGATGTCCCCCATTTTCTTCCCTTTGCCCTCCCCCTTTACCTCGCCCTCATCCCCCTCACCAGGCCTTCACCTATCTATTGTCTGTGTCCATAGGTTATGCATATATGCGTATAAGTTCTTCATGTTTTTATGGTAAGTGGCATTGATTCTGTTGTAATAAATCTGGTTATTATTTAATAGGAAAGGAATAAAGAGAAGAATAGATAGTATAGATGTGCCATTTGTACAGCTTTGCTAGAAAGCTTTAATACTCTCCAAGTCTGTTCCCCACTAATCCAAGAGTTTAACAGTTATATCCCAGCAACTTCCATTATTTCATTATTGAAAAAAATATACATATACATATATACATACAGAGAGAGAGAGAGAGAGAGAGAGAGAGAGAGAGAGAGAGAGGGAGGGAGGTGTCAATTAGCATCTTGGGCTAATAAGCAAAAATAAATCATGACAAACATTTATCATGCTAGAAATATAAAAGACAAAATGTTTAACATGCTTTCCTTTCTCTTAGGAAAAATACAAAAAGTGAAGAAAAAATAAATAGCTCAGATATACAAATAAACTGTAGCAAGCATAATTCAAAGAAAAAAACCTATAATCATTTTATACTGCAAACACTTAATAGCTTTTGGAACTTAATTTCCAAAACCTTAACTAGACTTTCATGAGGTAAGAACACAATATTTTTTTATATCTGGCTGTAGGAAACAAATCATTTTATTTTTATAGGCCTTAGTTTCTTCATTTTTAAAATGAAAGAACTGCAAATTTCTAGCCCAAGATGGCAGACTAGAGAAATCACAGGATCTTATTTCTTCTCCCTTCCACAATCTCACTGAATTGATACTAGAGAAATTTGTTAAAGGAGCAATCCATTATGACTACGAGAACAAAATGGAGCCATCAGCAGCCAAGAGACTGCAACAAATTTTTCAAGATAGGAAGAGGAATGTAACAAAACACAGTTTAGAACACAAAACAGAAAATACAGCTGAAGATAAAGCCAAACTGCTATAACCAAATGAACACAAACTCCAGCTAGGTAAGGAAGTCAGAAGCGAAAAGCAAATCCAAGGGAGATTAATGGAAATTCTAACTCTGAAAGTAATTTTCCAATCAACAAGCCTACCTATATGTAGAGTTCTCAGCCAGTTCTTATTGCTTAACTTGCAAATATGGACAGTTAACCAAATTCATAATATATGTGAAACATGAAAGAGACCAAATAAAAATTTAAATGTCCCCAGGAGAAGAAATAAATTAAGAAATAAAGAATGTTGCTCTTTATTATAAGACCTCCTATACTAATTATTTTTTAAACTACATGTATACATTATTTTGACTCTTTAAGTATAAGTGAATTAACTGGAAACAAGTTAGTGTTTACTAAAGCAATGTGAAGCTCCCTTTGTTTTTTTTATTTATTTTATTTTTTGTTAATCCTCACCCAAGGATATTTTCTTTGCCATTGATTTTTAGAGAGAATGGAAGGGAGGGAGATAGACAGAAATACTGATGTGAGAGAGCACATTCATTGGTTGCTTCCCACACATGCCCCAATCAGAGATCGAGCCCTGTAGTGAGGTATGTACCCTTGATCGGAATCGAACCTGCAACCCATTACTCTTGCATGACAGCGCTCTTACCACTGGAAAAAACTGGCTAAGGCAGAAGCTCTCTTTCATTCAATTCTAATATTCTCTACGTAAAATTTCATACGTTTATTCTTATTGTGCAACCATAAAACATATTCATAAGATAGTAAGTAAAACCAATAAAATTAACATTACGCACATGTAATCCTTTGTTTCTGTGCAAAAACTCACTTCAAATTTTTAAGACTACATATATACATACACACACAATACAGACACCCCTACATATACATACTGATCTAGCATATTGATACCGTCATGCTATTACCATTATTTTAAGTCTGTAAATTCAAATACATTTTAAGTCATGTAAATAAAGGAACATATACTTCTCTGTTCCAATAACATAGAATAAAGTTAATAATATATGCAAAATTGATCAAATATTGATTTTTTAAAGAAAACACCTTTAGTTTATACATAAGCATTGTGTAACATCTCATGACTCCAGAAAACGTTAAATGTTCTTAAATAAAAACATCTTAAAAGCTTCACTAAAAGTCCAAATACTTCAGAAGTGGAAAAAAAGAAAAATTGTATGTTCCAAGGATACACTGTTTCATATCCTTCCTCTTCATTATCCCTTTCTAATCATTGGTTATGGACCACAATATGGCCCAATTTTTTTAAAAGGTAAAACTTAATGTAGAAAACATACATGTGTGACATCACCGTTCAATAAACCATCACAAAAACACTCCAATGAATAACACGCAGAATAAACAGTATAACTGAGAGGTCCCCAAATGACTGGCTCATACTTGGTAGATAGATCCCACACACACATGATCCATCTACTGAACAGAGAGGTAATTCATTCCTTTTCTCCCCAAAGCTAAAACACCAACTACAAATCAGGATTTCAAAAGCAACATAATGAGGTCCCCAAATTAAGTAAGAGAGGCGTACAATTATAAAAACTGCAAAATACCCACTCAACCCTAATTACACAAAGTTTAAAATATTCTAAATATAGGTGACAGGCAACTTAATCATACTTTTATCTGATGATCCACTTCAAAGTCATAAATAAGAAAAAGATGTCCCATGTGAGCTTCAAATGGATGGTTACATTAAATTTGAAGTTACTTCCTCCTCTCTAAAACAAGACGACACAAAAAAATAAAACAAAAAAGCAACTGTTACGAGATCTAAACTATCACACAAATCTAAACAAACATAATCAAGAAAGAAAAAAGTATGCTCCCTTGCAGAAGTACTTAGGACAAACAAATACAGAAGAAAACAGAACAGCTCCCTCATTATGCTACTATCTTCATTCTCTTAACTCCTAAATGTTAGTGGTCTGTCTGACCACCTCTCCCTATGTTATACCCAATGTGAGCACTTTCACCCACTCCTCTGGACTACAGATAATATCTCCCCAGTGTCAGACCAAAAAATATCTCAGAACATCTTCACTTGACTGACCCACTAAAATTGCTAACGTAAAATGTACTATTCTGGTTATTGGCATCATGGTCTAAAGCCTGAGAGTTATTCATTCTAATTCCTCCCCCTCACTAATCCTCCATCAATCCCCAAATCAAGTCCTATTCTACCTTAAAAAAGATAACACCTAATCCATACTTTCCATCTTCACCTCTGTCTTGGTGCAGGCACAAATATATTTAGGATTATTACATCTCTCCTAACAGTTCTCCCTATCTTCAGTCTAGCTCATTCTTCAATCATCTTACCTAATAATAGAGAAACATGTAAATTGACCAAACCTCTGCTACACCCTCAGCCAATCAAAGTATGCAAATTAATCCAACAAAGATGGTGATTAATTTGCATATATACCTAGGTATCAGGAACCTCCTCAGCACCCAGATCACTCTCAGCCAGCCATAGGGCAGAGACTTTAGGCTTGGAAAGGGGCCAAACCTGTGATTGGAGGGGCAAGGAAGGGGGGGTCAGCCTGGGATTGGAAGGAAGGGGAAAAAAGATCAATGGAAACATATCCTCAGGTGAGGATAAAAATAAAAATAAAAAAATAAATGTCGTATCCTATGAAAGACACATCTTCAAAATGCTTTTAAAAAGTTGTCGTTTTTTCATGGTGAAGGGACTAGATAGAGTCTGTGTTGATGAAAATACCTTGGCAGCTGTGGTGAGTGGCAGTGGCTGCAGCAATTGGGTGATGGGGCTGGCACCTTCCCCTGATCAGCCCCGTCGCCTCCCACAAAGGGAGGCCAGACTGTGGCTTAGGTCCACTCCCAACAAGGGAGCAGGCTGGGCTGAAGGACCCCTCCCCAGTGCACAAATTTCATGCACTGGGCTCCTAGTTCCTTTACATTGCCGCTAAAGTAACATTTCTAGAATATAATCTGAATCATTTCTACCACTGCTTAAATGCTTTCAATGATCCAAAATAAAAACTTAGTCCTTAGCAGAATATCCTATCTCTTGCTAGCTCTTTAGCTTTATCTCTCCTTAGTCTTCCATATAACACACTAAGTTCCAAACACATCGCCACAGATCTGGGGGAATCATACTACTACTTACCTCTGCATATGTTATTCCCTCTTTCTAGAAAGTCTCTTTCTTGACACAGTCAAGTAACTTTGATTTGCTCAAGACTCAGCTTTGACATCGCAAGTGGCCTTCAACTTACTCCATTCCCTCTTGCTCCCATAACAGTTAACAGACAGCCTTTTATGCTCTACTAGAGGCCTGGTGCACTTGGTAGGGGTGTCCCTCTCGCAGTCCAGGAGCCCTTGGGGAGCAGGCCTAAGCTGTTGGTCAGACATCCTTAGTGCTGCACTCACCAGCCGTGAGCCCAGCTCTGGCTGAGCGGCGCTCTCCCTGTGAGAGTGCACTAACCACCAGGGGGCAACTTCTGTGTTGAGTGTTTGTCCGCTGGTGGTCAGTGTGCGTCATGGTGACTGGTCATTCCACCATTTGGTCAATTTGCATATTAGCCTTTTATTATATAGTATTATAATTAGAGGCCTGGAGCACAAAATTTGTGCGCAGTTACAAACTCTAGGCCTGGCCTGTGATCAGGGCCATCTTCCCCAGCTGCCCACAACTGGCCCTCCCCCCCCGCCACCATCACCCACTTCTGGTCCCCCATTCGCCATTGGGTGATTGGAATCTGGCTGCTGGGGGAAGGGACCAAGAGGTCGGCTGTTCCAGCCTGCTCGCGGGCCCTGGCCCCGCTGCAGGTTGCCCTCTGTACGTGGGGCAGCTGGTGGGGCAGAAGCCTTGGCCTGGCACCACCCTCATCCCCCACAACCCACCCCCAGTTCCCTGTTTGACATCGGGCGATTGGAGCCTACCAACCAGGATGGTCAGTGCGCCTCACAGTGACTGGTCGAGCGGTCATTCTGGTCGTTCCACCGTTAGGGTCAATTTGCATGTTATCCTTCAATTACATAGGTTTTTAGATTATATTCTACTAAATTTTGGACAGCATGAAAATAAAAATTATTATTCATTTTTGTGTCCCACACGACTAGCACTTTACCTAGCAATAATAAGTGACCAATAACTACTTATAGAATGTTTAAGCCTTTTTAGATTTTCTCAGAAACAGAACTTCCACTATAAACATCCTCTAACAGAGGTAGAGCAAAGCAGCCATTTAAGAAAAAGCACAGAAGCCAGTTGAGAAAGCAATAGACACAAACAAATGGGACAAAAAGAGAAAATAAAACACATGGAATCCCTTCAGAGCAGCTCCTGGGAGCTCACTGTTTTCTAGTCTGTCTCATCCTGTTACAAACATGTTTTACTTGCTATTTAATTTTCAATGCCTATTATGATTTCCCAGAAAGTAAGTTCTCTCCACAACTGGGTAAGCCCGGAGAGAAAAAAGGAATGCTCTGTCTTAATCAGCTATACTTCAAAACTGAGCTAACACTTTAAAATGCCATAATAAATAAGACCCCTGAGCTACCCAGCTGCAACTCCACTTCCAATAGTTGCCTCCTACAAGACTTGAGAGTAAGATTACAAAAGATATTTTACCAACCAGTTATCAAACCTTCTCCCTAACAGATTCTCAACATCTCATCCTGAATTTACATCTTTCTCTTACGGTGAGGAATTATACACCTTTAATCTAAAGAAAAAAGGAAATAGCTTTCTCCTACATACTCCATCTGGTTCTTAAACAAAAGTTTCCCAGCTGAATTCCCTCTGATATTGGCCACAGTTGTCCGTGATGACAAATCAACGGAATAAAAAACTCTCCTCCTAATACAGTACTGTGGCCTCTAATACATATTCCCAATCCTTCCCCTTTCTTTTTTCCAGTGGTACCCAACTGCCCGTTACGTAAAACACATTCAGAATCCATTAAATTCATAAGTAGTTTCAGAAGTGTGAGAGAGGATCCCAGAGACCAACTCCATGTAGCACAGTAAGTCCACAACTGTGCCACTCTCAACTAACATGACATAAACATAGGCACCAAGCTTGTAATATTCAGATAGTGTACCAAGTTTATAATAATAATTATGTCACTCTCAATTAGCTTGATATAAACATAAGCATCAAGTTTGTAATAACACTCAGATAACATGTATCAAGTTTGTAATCATCATTTACCAAAAACAACCGAAGTCCATTCCATAACTACTATCACCAAGTATATTATAAATCATAAATTAGATGTTCTGAAGAACACAGGGGAAAATGATTTAGAAGGCCGAACGAGGAATATCCGTCCCCATACTGCTGCCCTAGCCAGGTTTTTCTCCCCTCCAAGTCATTAGAATCTTCTCTAGTCTCATCCTTGGAAAAAAGAAACTGGCTCTCTTGGTAGAATCCACCCTACTTATTCTAACTCCCACACTTAAACTGAGGTGCCTTGTTAATTGTGAGAATTATTATTTTATCCAAATAGATAATTAGATTTAACTTACCTTGACCCAATTGCTAACGATAGGAGTCTAGCCCCATGGAACACACTTTTGTTCATTAAAAAACAAACAAACTAAACTAAAAATGCTAAATCAATAACAGGGAAGAAAGGACAATACTTCCCTACAGAAACATTTCCAATTAATAAATTCAGAATAAATGAGAGAAACAAAGTCACGTTGGAACACAACGGCAAGATCCATCGGTGAATGCTAAAATTAGTTGGCCACATTTAAGAAGAAGAAACAGAATATGTGTACAGCCTCAGAGTATCTCTCCAAAAATATGTATTAATTTCAAAAAAGAAAACAATAACTTTATAGTGGAGAAACTTACATATATCACCTTAACCAAGTGATCACAGTTAACATCACCAGTAATAATTGATATAATGTGCCCTCTTACATGATGTATTGAGAAGGGCAGGTCGCCCTAGTGCAGTGGTAGGCAAATCGTGGCTTGCCGCTCTGTTGACTAATGAGTTTGCCAACCACTGCCCTAGTGGGACCCTTCCCAATAATGCACATAACCAATCTAATCAAGAGAACACATCAGACAAACCCAAACTGAAAGACATTCTACAAAATAACTGACCAAAACTTCAAAAAAGTTAGGAAAGGTAAGAAGAGATTGAGACTAGAAGAAATTAAGGAGATAGAATAACTAAATACAATGTAGGATCCTGGATTGGATGCTGGAACACATTAAGAACATTAGTGGAAATACTAGAGACCCAGTGCACGAAATTTTATACACTGGTAGTGGGGGATAGGGGGTCCCTCAGCCCAGCCTACCTCCTCTCACAACCCAGGACCCCTCAGGTAGGGTCCCTAGGCCTGGCCTGAGATCAGGGCCCATGGAGGCTTTCCTTCCCCAGGCTGCAGGCAGCTGGCCCCACAATCACCACCGCTTGCCATTGAAGTGCTGTCCTCCTCCCCTGCCAGCGGTGGCTTCCCTCTGCAGGCAACAGGCTGGGGTACAATGGCTTAGCTGGCCCGGGCCTCTCTCCTTGCTGGAGGGTGATGACAGCCCTGCGAGGGGCCATCTGCCTATCTGATCACCCCTTACAGCTGGTCTGCCTACCTGATCACCTCTAATCACCCTGCCTGCCTGCCTGCCTGATTGCCCCTTACTGCTTGCTTGGAGGCGGGGCCAGCACTGACTTCCCGTTGGTCAGCCTCTGGTAATTACTGGTCAATATGACCCAGAGTTTTTATATATTAGGATGAGCAAAATGTGAATAAAGGCTGTAGTTAATAGTACTGTAGCAATGTTAATTTCTTAGTTTTGATAATTGGTTGCATAAAATGTTAACTGAAGGGGAAGCTGAGTGTCAGACTATGGGGACTCTGCACTGTCTTTATAACCTCTGTAAGACTAAATTTCAAGAGAATTGGGGAGGGGGTGGGGGAAGGAACCCACCCAAAAAGCTGAATTCCTGATATCAAGCCATCTAGGTTGAGCAGCACATGTTTTACTTAACCAGTTTCGTGTGTTTTTTTTTTTAAATATATTTTATTGATTTCTTACAGAGAGGAAGGGAGAGAGATAGAGTCGGAAACATCGATGAGAGAGAGACATGGATCAGCCGCCTCCTGCATACCCCCCACTGGGGATGTGCCCGCAACCAAGGCACATGCCCTTGACCAGAATCGAACCTGGGACCCTTCAGTCCGCAGGCCAATGCTCTATCCACTGAGCCAAACCGGTTTCGGCCTTACCCAGTTTTTTTAATGCCTCAGTCTCTCCTCCAGCCTACTACCAATTTATAATGAGTTCCTATTTCTTCCCAAAGAGCTTCCAAGTTCTTACACTTTAGGACCTCCCCAAGTGTCTTTACTTCTTCCCAATGCAGCGCTAGACTCTCCTGTCCTGCCACAAACTGGCTGGCTTGAAAGATGGGACTTAAAAACCTTAATATCTTATATGGCCGTTAACAATTTACAAAGTGCTTTTTAAAAACATTTACATGCAAAGATTGAGAGATGTATATTGCAACTACTGTTATTTCACAGACAAGGAAATAAGAGAAGAAAAATGAAGTGATCTGACTTATTTAATAAATGCCAGAACCTGAATCTGAATCCAGTTCTGACTCCAAGACCAAGTGACCTTATGAAAAGATACCAGTCTGCATATAAGAACCTTCAACTTCCGTGGCTCCAGGCAGGCTACTGACCTCTAATACCCATGATAATTAGGAAAAGTTCTCAGTTTCACCTTTGTCCTAAATGTCCCTTTGGCAAGCCTCGAAGATTCTACAATCACGAATTCTGGGATTCAGCGACAAGGCTGTGTGTTCAATCCAGACCTTTATGATTTTTTTAAAAAACAGACTTCAGTCATCTCTTCAACCATCGATACTTTAGGCTGAAGAATCACTCACCTCTGTTCTACAAACATTGCTTCACGCTTCCAAATACCTGAGATGTCGCTCTAAGCTCCCATTCCATTCACTTCTTGATTATTTACCAATCAGAGCTGGGGGCAATCCTAGAGGGTCCTGAGCCTCACCAAAATACTCTGAATATCCTCTCCCTTCATTTAAAAAAAGAAAAAAAAGTGGGAGGAGTCAACAGGTGACTCCCCATGCATTGTGTCTGCCTTCAATGCAGTGCAATGTTGCAGGGCAACGTGACTGGAGACGCAGGAGAGACCACCTTTCAGCTGATTTCACCTGACTTCGTGGACCAGCAGCCTTTCTCCCCTGCCAGGCGTGCGGTCCCCCAGGCTTACCTGGTTTCTGCTATCAGTCAACTGAGACCATTATGAAGGCCCACCCAGGTGCACTGAGGTTTTAAAAAAAAAAAATAGTCATTACGGAAACAAGCCTCTAAGTTTGAAAACTTAGGAAGTACTGACAAACCTGTGAGTTCATTTGTAAGGTTGCAAAAATCAGGATTGGGCCAGAGTTAACACACCTCTGCTTAAAATCATATCCCCCAGTTGCAGTCTCTCAGGGTTAAGAACAGAGTGGAAACTCCCAGGGTGCTATAACCCAGGTGCGGGTTGTTAATCTTATGTAGTAAGACAGCTTGTAGCTAAATTGCGGAGGGAGACATGGCCCCGATGTCCCAAGGGAGTAACCCAGAGATAGCCACCAGCGGCATCCTGTTATCTTTTATTGTAGCCCCATAGCGTTCCGGACGTTCCGGAGGTTCCGGACGTCAGCAGATTGTAAAATAGAGAGATTACAGGATGTAAAATGTAAGATTGCAGATTATAAAATGTATGCCGGAATAAAGAAAGAGAACTCTGTGTTGGCCTCTGTATAACCCTATTGTTTATCACATAGTATAGAAGCCTGACTTTGTAGGGACTCGGGGCCCTCAGCCTCTGCTCTGCTTTCAGAGTATGTTGTGAGCCCCAGCATGCTGGTGAATAAACCCCTTTGCTGTTTGCATGAGAACGTCTCTTGGAGCCTTCCTTTGAGCAGCTAGCGTTTCGACCCTAACACATTAACAGGCGCAGGATCGTTAGTGCGGGGCACTGGAGGGGACTTACGCTCCTGCAACACCTGCTGGTGATGGGGCCGCTTCGGTACCCTCCCTTCGCACCCAGCTGCGCCTGCACCGCCAGGAGCTCGCCCCGCCGCAATGGGCTGCAGACGCTGACCTCCCGGGCCCTGGCCCAGCGAGCGAGGCCCGGCGGGAGGCACGCGCGGGCGGGGCGTGCAACTTTGGGAATAACTTTTGCGCCGTTTCAATCAAACGGAACAGGCTGCCGCTAGCTGCGTGGGACCCGGGAAAACCTGGCGGGACAGGCGGTTTTTGCACGGGAACAAACCGGGACACGTGGGGCGGGTGGAGGTGGAGGGAGGGGGTGGAGGGGGAACGCTCCGGCGCGGAGGGCGGAGGAGACACGGGGGCCGCACTTGCCTCCCACTCCTGCAGGAACCGCCGGGCCTCGTCCGCGCCCGCCGCCTTGTGTCGCCTGAACTCGTCCTTCACGTACTGGTCGCCCAGGGCTTTGAGGTCGGGCGGCAGCGCGCGGTGCAGCAGCAGGATGCGCCGGTACAGCGCCCGCACCCGCGCGACGTGCGCGGCCGGCATCGCGCCGCGCGTGGGCCTGGGGCGGCAGACGGCGCCTGCGCACGGGGCGGCGCGCGGCGGCTCCGCGCCGGGGGGGCCGGGGGGGCCGGGGAGGGGGTCGGGGCAGGGGTGGATCCGGGAGCCCGGAGCCGGGCGGAAGCGGGCGTGCGATTTCTCACCGGCTTGGTCCGCCCTGAAATCAGGACCTTCCGGAAACGGAGCCACGGCGGCGGGCGGGGCCCGGGCCGGGCGCTGTCTGGGCGGGGCGTGCAGTCTCGGGTCGGAGCCGCTGAAGAGCAACGTCCGGATCCGAGCGGACGCCAATTACACAATCGTCCCGAGCCCGTGGCCACCCCACAGCCACACCCCATCATCTTATACATCCATCTCCCCCTCTGCCCTCCCGACAAAGGCCTGAGAAACCCTTCATGGAAGCCAGCCTCCTCCGGGAAGCCCGCCGCGCTTACCTCGCTGCCAGCGAGATCCGAGGGGGATTGATCTTTCCACCCGGGAGCCCACCAACGGCTCGTCCTTTGCCCGGTGCTGGGCCCCTAAGGTGGCTCCCGGAGGTGTGACCGCTTGCATGTAATTCAAGTGGGACTCGGAGCCAGTGTCATGACCTCAAGTCAGACTGGCTGCACAGAAATCACTGGGAGGCATTTAAAAAGTATTGTTTCCAGCCGAGACCGGTGTGGCTCAGTGGATAGAGCATCGGCCTGAGGACTGAAAGGTCCCAGGTTCTATTCCAGTCGGGGGCATGTACCTTGCTTGCGGGCACATCTCCACAGTGGGGCGTGCAGGAGGCCGCTGATCAATGTCTCTCTCTCATCGATGTTTCTGACTTTCTATCCCTCTCCCTTCCATTCTGTAAAAAATCAATAAAAAACATATATATATATATATATTTTTTTTTAAAAAGTATTGTTTCCATGGGCCAGGATACTGGAGATTCTGATCAGTCTGAGATGCAAATGTCGCAAATCTCCACCTTGTGCAAAGGTGATGCGGAGGGTGTGTCCGGCCTCCAAAGCTGAGGGCAAGCCCAGCCTGCTTCTGTCCGCTCACACCTTTGGTCCTTCAGCAAATCCTGAAGGATCCAGCAACAAAACAGGCAGAATTTCAACCATTCCCACCAATTCCTCCTGCTCCGCACTGGTCTCTTTAACTGGACAGTGCAGCGGCTCCTTGGATGCCTGCTTCTGGCCAGGACTAACTTTGGTCATTTTCCAGCTAAACGGTAAATCAGATGTCACTCCTCTGCTCAACAAAGTCTGCCAGTGGTTTCTCATCAGCGTAAAACCCAGAGTCTCTCCACGTCTGAGCTCTCAAGTTCCTCCCACTGTGTTGTCCCTGGTTGGCCAGTGATAGCCGCACTTGGCCTTCCAGTTCCTAGTTCATTCTTGAACAGCCCGGCACCCTCCCAACCGAGGGCCTTGGCACTTGCTGTTCCTTCTCAGCTCCTTGCTCCAGGCCCCCTCCTGATGCCATCCTCCCCAGCAATTTGAAATCGCCACAGGCCAAGAACTCCCTAACCCCCTTCTCTGCTTTATTTTACTCCGTAACACAGTGGTTCTCAACCTTCCTAAGGCCGCGATCCTTGCATACAGTTCCTCATATGGTGGTGACCCCCAACCATGAAATTTTGCTACTGTGATGCATCGTGATGTAAATATCTGCATTTTCCGATGGTCTTAGGCAACCCCTGTGAAAAGGTCGTTAGACCCCAAAAGGGGTCGCGACCCACAGGTTGAGAACCACTGCTGTAACACTTACACGTTTTACTTGTTATCTATTTTCCCCACCACAACCCTCGAAGAAAAATCCCATGAGGGCAGGGATGTTGTGACTTTTAAGAGGGTCAGGTGACTCCTGACCTGTTGTTGGTGATAAAGGGGCAAAACTATGGTAATCATCGAGATTCCTTCCCTGACCCCAGACTCTTGCCTGTGCAAACTTTTTGAAAGTCAAAGACATGTATCCCGCTACCAAAGGCAGCAACTTACTCATTTTATATCCTACTCAGGGCCTACCACAGTGCCTTACAAATAGTAAGCACTCTTAATATTTATTACCTTGAATGGACTTTTTCATTTTTGCTTAAGTTTAGGAAAAATATTTATTTAAAAGAACACAGGACATTTTTTAAAAAAAACGAATTTGAATTGGTATTATGACAAACCACATGAAGGGCAAGGATTGACCAGCAGTGTGGTTATTTACTTCAGGAAATTTTTTTCTAACCATACTTCATCTCTTAATATCCCTGTAAATTAAAAATTAATTTCTTGTTCCAGTTTACTTTTTTCTGGTTTCCTTTGGGGTTAAAGTACATGTATAATAAATACTTCTTTTAGAGCTAAGGTTCTTATAAAAATGTGGGGGAAAAAAACATTCTGCCAATGAATTAATAAAAAAGTAACAATAAAAGAAGTAATTCAGCCTAAACGGAGAAAAGGTCCACAGAGCATTGGGCAGTCGATGCTCAGAAATGGCAAATGATGGGTGAGAGAGAAGCCAAGACATAGTGGTGTGGTTAGCTCTTGAGGTGAGAAATCAAGCAATAATGGCGAGAATAATTGTAGGTGACTTTTTTTTTTTCCAATGGGCTGGACAGTGAATATGTCTTGTGGACAAAACTTTCTCTCTGTTAAAATTTCCCGTTGACCTTCCAGTTTAGGCTGACCACTTTTTCTCTTGTGGCCAAAATAGCCATGAACGGAAAAGGAATTCCTTGCCACTCATCCAGATCAGTACACTCCGTGCAAGGCCTTCCCTTTATCCTCCCTCCACATGTTTCCTTTTCCTTTGTGTTATTCAACAAGTCACTCAACCACGCTGAGCCTGGGTTTTCTCACATGTCAAAGAGCTGGATTAGGTAATTCTCACTGCCTTCCAGTTTCACTAGTCTCATCATGATTTCTCCCAGATTCCCTTCAGAATGTTCTGTGAGAGTAGAAACGGATAGGTAACCACTTTGAAATGAGTGCTTTGCAAAGATTTTACTTAAGAAGAAAGGGGAAACCTTTCACAACTTGATACGCAGCACATCACCTGAGCCTGTCGGGGCACACAAAATATAACCGCCATAACATGCCCACACCGAGAGGGAAGAGCGGCACAGCAACTGCACAAATACAGACAGAAGAGACTGCTAGGGATGTGTTTTTAACAACCAGAGAGAGAGCTTTGAGGTCAAAAGAGATAGAAATCAGTGAATAAAACACACACACACACACACACACACAATCGGCCCAACTGGGAAAGCTCAGTAATTGAGCATCAGCCCAGGAACCAAGAGGTTGCTAGTTCGATTTCCAGTCAGGACACATGCCCGGGTTGTGGATTTGTTCCCCAGTTGGGTGTGCAGGAGGCAGGTGATCAATGATTCTCTCTCATCATTTATGTTTCTATCTTTCCCTCTTCCTTCCTCTCTGAAATCAATAAAAATATATACTTTTTTTAAAAGACACTTGGATTGTGGGAAAAGTGCCCAAGATATTAAGGCACTGTGTTAAAAACTGGCTGCTAAACAGCCAACACTTCAACACCAAAGAGTTCCAGTAACAATGAGATAAAGATGTTTCTATAGCTAACACCACTTTAAACCATAAAAGTAAAAACGTTCTCTGAGGAAGAGAATGTAAAAGTGATAAGAGGAATGACGTAACTCTGGGTTAGATTCACATTTATAAAGAGGGAGGTGATTCATGCATACCTGGGGGGCTGTCTTGAAGGGCTCTCTCCAGAATCATCCACTTCCTGCATCACATCCACTGCAGCACAGTGTTTCTCTGAGGAAATGGTTTAAACTTTCCAAATAACAAACATTCAGAACACAGCTTACTTATGTGCAGCGGGCGTTCTTCATAAAGATCCATAAACTATCTTTATCTTTATCTTCTTCCTTCCTAACCTCCTGCAACCCAAGCCTTCCCCTAGAACTCTTGAGTAAATTTTTAATATATTTTATTGATTTTTCACAGAGAGGAAGGGAGAGGGATAGAAAGTCAGAAACATCGATGAGAGAGAGACATCGATCAGCCGCCTCCTGCACGCCCCACACTGGAGATGTGCCCGCAAGCAAGGTACATGCCCCTGACCGGAATCGAACCCGGGACCTTTCAGTCAGCAGACTGACGCTCTATCCACTGAGCCAAACCGGTCTCGGCTCCCCTAGAATTCTTGATTATATTCCAGCTCTTCTGACCCCCTCACTTCTTTCTCTCATTGGCACCTCCAGTCATTCTCTCCAGAAGATTATTCCATTCAGTTCATAAACATTTACAAGAATAATTCACAATGGGGGGAAAAATATCCATCAATTCTGCCTCGCCTCAAACCATGCTTCCTATTACTATGCTTCCCTCATTGACAGACTTTAAAAAATAATGCATTTCTCCATCTCCATTCTCCTTCCCCACTGGATCTCTTTTAATCTATCGTTGTCCTCAGTACTCCTCTAAAATCACTGTCTTCAAAGTCACTAGTCTCTTGCTTCTGTTCACACACCTCCTTTCTCTAGATCTACTAGAAATCTGTCCGTGTTTTCACTTCCAGACATTGCCGTCCAGGTGGCCCCACCTTTGAGGTTCCCTAACCTCTCTATCCTTAGCTGGCTTTAATTCTTCCCACCCCCAAATGTGAACATAGCCCCAAGTTCAGTCCAAACAGTAGCTCTCTTGTCAGTGTCCTGGTCCTGGCTCGCTGTCCCCAGCCATTGGTGATGCTCTGCTGCCCCCACCTGGCCAAGCCCATTCTAATCACCGCACAGGCTCTTCCCTGGAAAAGTGCCAAGAAAGACATCTTACCAACTCTCACACACACTCCTGACCTCTCTGAAGTTTCAGCCTTCCTCTCTGTCTAAGCACTGGATATGTTCAGAGTGGATGTCCTGAGTCTATGTTCCACCTGAAAATCCTCATTTCTCTCTCAAGACCTTTCTCTCTCCACCATTCTTCAATTTACCTGGACTCGGGATTCAGGAGACATTTATAATAGCTTCCATTCTCTTCATATATCTTGTTGTTGAGGAATCCTGGTTGATACTTCTTTTGTAAATTAGTCACTTTCCCCACATCATTGACCCACCTGCCGAGAGACTCATATCCCTTGTTTAAATGTTACAACAGCCTTCTCATTGGAATCCCTTTCTTCAAAACCTTCCAAAGCTTGTCCATTGTCTCCTGGGCATAGTCTGTTTCCCCAGTCTATAAAATTGGATGAAAAATTACATTACAACTAAAGGCAAGACTTGCAGCTAGAATTAATTTGCTTTTTTACTACATTATAAGTATGAGAGTCTATTTTCATTATAAGTATATTATACACTTTTTTAATTAAAGGGGGAAATCTAAATGATGAGTTCAGACAATGATATTAACTTCATCATGCCATTATACTTTTAACCCACATAAAGCAAAAGAAGCAAATATGTAAACAAAAGCAAAATAAAATAATTGATAAGGGAAGCCATTCTTCCTTTCTCCTCCAAATTAGAATGAGTTTCATGCTCACAAATCTAAGGTGATCAAATCATATTAATATCCAGCTAGATTCCAGCTCTGCCATTTTTCAACTACGTACATGGTCTTGCACTAAAGTTGTTTAAGCTTCTGGTTTAAGTTTATTCCTCTTAAAGATGAGAATAATATTACATACCTCAAAAGCTTCTTGTTCATTTTAATGATATAATATGTAAAAAGGATTCTGTCTAGTTAGTCTAGAGCACATAGAAAGTGTTGATTAATGTTAGCCATGATGTAATGATGTAAACGGATAGCCGACAGAAACCACATTTCTTATTTTAAGAAGTAAGTTTTTAAAACTTTTTCCCACTTCAGAATACACCATTAATCTTAGGTGCATGAAACTTAAATCAACTGAAATGATGAAATGCCATTACACTGTGACTGCCTAAATTTAACCAGATTTTATACCTGAGCCTCCACTGCACACGAGCAGGACGGCTTTCCTTTGAGCAGCCAGCACAGACGTTCTTGAAGTTATAATCTCTTGTAAATCTGGACTGAGTTTACTGATCCCAGATAAATCCGACAGCATCTGTTAGCCTCTCAGCGTGGATGACAGAGACAGAACTTTTAGTCTTGGACCTGTGTTATGAAATCGTTTGAATTGCTATTCCTCATGCTGGCTGAGAATGACTTTGACAAATTAAGTGAAAATTAGTGTTTAGTCTCTGTCTACCATTCTATAGCTACGATGAGAGGAAGAAGGGTCATTTATCTACGGAATGAAGAGTGGGGCCTCGATAATTCTGGGAAGCACATTATTCTGAACCAGTAACTTCTTAAAAATTATTTTCAAGGTTGCCTTAGGAGTGTTTGAATAAAGAAGCATTTGTTCTTCCTTCATAAAATAAGACTTTGGCGATGAATGGTTACAGTTACTTCTTTAAAAATATAACAGTAACTATCACAGCGGGTCTTAGAACTAGGCTCAAGTTTTAAAACAAATTATAAATGTATTTTAAATTACTTTATTTAGTTGAACCCCACATGGCCTTTTGGATAGTCCAATAATGTTCTTAAGCAGATGAGATTATTTTAAAAATGGATATATGATGGAATTACAGCCTTTCTCAAGAATGTCACAACATATATGCAGCCAGTAACAAAATAGGAACTTCAAAGTTAGGTCAAGTAGGATATATATTAATAAAATGTTTTTAAAGAATATAAATCTAGTCTTCCTTTAGGGATATAAACACTTAAATATTCTATAGAGAATCCACTTTGCCATACATAGGTATATGATATTAAAGAAAATGTTTTCATTATAAGTGAAATATGTTCGTAAATGTGACATAAATCCATTTTAAGACATCCAGTTATAGTCCAAAATAATTCTAAATTAAATTTAGACAAAATTAAAGGAGAGGCTTAAAAATGTATACAATGATTCTTCATTTGTATCCTACTTAGCAGGCTCTTTTTTTTTTTTAAGACATTTTATTGATTTTTTTGTACAGAGAGGAAGGGAAAGGGATAGAAAGTCAGAAACATCGATGAGAGAGAGACACCAACCAGCCGCCTCCTGCACGCCCCCCACTGGAGTTGTGCCCGCAAGCAAGGTACATGGCCCCGACTGGAATCAAACCTGGGACCTTTCATTCCGCAGGCCGACGCTCTATCCACTGAGCCAAACCCGTCTCCGCCTTAGCAGGCTCTTAATGCATCCATCAAAGGCTGCAAAGATGCCTAAGCGGGGAAGGATTCTTCCTACTGAGAACCTATATGATGCTTTAAGAAGATGGACCTCCAATTCAAGAACGACCTGTCCGGAGGCAAATCTATCTTAAACGGGTGCTTCCCACGCTGTCATGTGCTCACTGATCACCTGAGGACCTTGTTAAGATGCAGGTTCTGATTCTGTGGTCTGGGGAGGGCCCTGAGCTCCTGCATCTCTAACAAGCTCCAGCATCCCAGGCGATGCTGAAGCTGCTGGACCACCACTGCACACTTTAAGAGGCACAGTCCTAACACATAAGCTAAGAGAGAAATGACAGCTCCTTCCCCGAACTTCTTCATAGCCAGATATGCATCGCGTGGGTATTTGGGGTGAGTTGTAAACATCTTAAACTTCTCCAAATTCAAATCCAATTTAAAATGTTTTCATTACTGTCAAAAAGAAATGTAATGAGAAGTAAAAAAGAGAGCTACTATTCTCTAAATAAAAGCACCGCCTGAAAAGATAACATAGATGATCAAGAGCAGAGAAGTGCAAAAGTATAATAATCTTTGAGTTCAAGAGCCCAGGTGAAGGCAAGTCAGTCCAGCAGGGGAAGTATTGCCTTCGGGTCTAGGGCTTGCCTGGCCTCAGTAGAGGGCTGTTGTGTGGGGTTGTGGGCTGGGGAGGGAAGGGGGAAGTAGGGGTTTTGGGGGCGAGGCGGCAGAGATTAAGTCTTAAGTACTTAAGGCTAAAAGTATTCACTAAGGCCTACAGTTGCCTAATCAAATTGCTCCTATGCTTTTGGATCAGCGTTACATTACCCCACAGGGAATTTAAACACAACATAAACATGTATTTAAATGAACTTAGAAGAAAGCTTGTTGTCCCGTCTCCTGTTTTAATT
>PVJN01033667.1:7614-23391 GCA_004026805.1 Lasiurus borealis | reverse complement strand
CAACAAATTATAGAAAAAGGGGACAATCTGTATAACATGCACTGTGTTGAGTTCAATAATCACACCATCCTTGGACAAATGATCCAAATGCCTGGCATTCCTAGAACTAGTTTGTTTTCCTCTCAAAAAGTTCATTGGTCTTTAATTCACTATTTGTTTGTTTATTCAACATCCTGGAGTATTTCTTTTAATTATGGAATCTGGGCAAAGTCAAAGTGAGTTGACTATCCCAATATGACAAGAGAGTTTCATTCTCTAAAATTGGATGAATGGGGATATTAGATTGCAAGAGTATCTGACTCCTTTCTCCCTTCCACAAAAGTCCTCAAGGTTAGAAAATCTCAGAAGGGCACAAATGTTTTTTAAGCATTATGTATTAGAAATTAATGATAATTGTTCAGTAACTAGTAATGGTTTTGGGGGAAAACACCACCAATTTCAAGTGAACCATAAAAAATGTAGGAATATTTTAATTTTGTAGGAGGTAGGGAAGAGGTGTTTACCACTGGTGAAAAGCTTAGAAAGAAGAGTTAGAAAAATTAATTTTCTTGAAACTCTATATACTATCAAACAAACAAAAGATAATATTTGTTTTAGATTGTTTATGGGTGATGATGAGAATTACAGTAAAGCCACTGTGGGCAATGTCTTAAAATTGTCCATAGTAAAATGAAGACCTGAGTTTTTTACACAATTCTGTTGGTTGCTTATTTCTTTTTTTTTCTCTGTCTCTCTCTCCTTTTGTCTTCCCCTCTTCCTTTTTCCTTCTTCTTTAATTTTCAAACATAAGAGCCTCCCTTACCACCAATGGGTGAGGTTATATATGCTATTAACCCAAGCAATAATAGTGTAACTGGGTCAAATTTTATTTAAAAATATAACAAAATATAACATAACTATGCTCAAGGTATTGATGAAATCCATAGGAACAGGTGTCTAACTTGTATTTATGCATTTGTTTAAATACTTAAATTTCAGAAACATTATTGCATAGGAAATTATTTTGGCATCCTAATAACCATGTAAGAAAGCACATCTAAAATTTTGTAATATCTAATATATATATAACCAAAAAAAAATTAACTAAAACAAAGGTATATATATCCAAAAACAAAACAAAACAAAACAAAAAAAACAACACTACATAGAGTCAGTTTGCAGGTAATTTAAAATAAAATCAAGTAAGAATGTTATAAGTATCTCATCTTCTTGCCATTTTCCTACCTACACGCTCAAATTTTCAGACTCTGAAAACTCTCCTTCTTTGTATATATAAATTTTTGCAAACAATCGAGTTAATTATGGGAATATGATGTTCATTTTCAGAAAGAGTTTGCACTTGATTTTGATTCTGTTCCCAGATCAGCTCCAATATACTTTTCAATTACAGCTAGAAAATAGATTTTAGTCCAAAACACCCTGGTAAAAATGTAATTATGAATTATATATTCAATTGTAGTTCATTATGCTCAAAGGTAAGCTAACATTCTGAATTAATTTGTGCCTTAGGTTTTGGGAAAGTAAATCCTTTCTAGGCAAAATCCAGCATTTTAATCCAACTAATTATCTCTTAAAGTTGACCTCTTCAATTAAAGTTAAATTTTTATCAAAATCAAAATTTAAACAACTATACTTTTAAAGTCAGATAGGAAGGAAAATAAGTTCATATCTAGAAACATATTAATATGTGAATAGAAAACTGAATAATAACTAAAATGATACAGGGTAAAATAATTATCTCCATTATCAGATAAACTGAGAATAGAAACTTAAGTTCAGTTTTAAAATAACCTATCAGGGAGTACTCTTAGCCATCTCAGAGAACACTGGAGCTAAAAGTGTGGCAAAGAGGCAAAAACACAAAATCTTAGAAGACACTGAAACAATAGTTAAACTTTGTGCAACACACATAAATGATGATATAGTGTTATAAAATTTAGGTGAATGGAGTTTTGAAAAAATACTCACCTATTTTAAGCTATTTATAGAGGGAAAGATTATGAAAAAAGCACTGATTAATAACATTGGTTATTATTATTAAACTAGAAGCCCAGTGCACAAAATTTGTGCACACCGGGTTTGGGGGTGTCCCTCAGCCTGGCCTTCACCCTCTCGCAGTCCGGGAGCCCTCGGAGGATGTCTATCAGACTGTTGGGTTAGGCCCTGTGGGGAGCGGGCCTAAGCTGGCAGTCGGACATCCTTAGTGCTGCCTCAGAGGTGGGAGAGGCTCCGGTCACCACTACAGCACTTGCCAGCTGTGAGCCTGGCTTCTGGCTGAGCAGCGCTTCCCCTGTTGGGGCAGCTTCTGTGTTGAGCATATGCCCCCTGGTGGTCACTGCACATCATAGTGACTGGTTGTTCTGATGTTTGGTCAATTTGCATATTAGCCTATTATTAAATAGCAATATATGAATAGCCATTACTCATTTTTAATAAATTCAAACCTTACTCACATTGGATATATTTAAAAATGTATTTGTATTGATTTCAGAGATGAAAGGAAAGGCCGAGAGAGAATCATTCATCAGCTGCCTCATGCACACCCACTACCTGGAATTGAACGTGCAATTCAGGCCCTGACTGGGAATCAACAGTGACTTCTGGTTCAAAGGTTGACATTCAGCTACTGAACCACACCAGCTGGGCACATTTTATATTTTTTAATGAAGACATTACAGATACAACTAAAGACTCTCCTGTGAATACCTCAACACCATTTTCCTCCTACGTCCTCAGACGTGAAACAAGCCATTTGTTGTTGTTGTTGTTGTTGTTAGCAATATCATACATATTTTTTATACTTTAGTATGTGTACACATCACTCTTTGTTTAGCATGTTCTAAAAGGACTAAATCTTACCACACAGCACATATCACTTGTTCATTGTAATTCATTATTGCTTATGAAATATAGTTAAATTAATACACATACTTTATATTGATTCACTTTAATAGTCATTGCTACAAATATACCACAATTTACCTATATTCTAATGTGCATTGGTGCTTGGTTTTAAAAACAATACTGAAGTGAGCATTCTTTACGTTTCTCCTTGAGTACACGTGCCAAGAATTCCTGTAGAATGTAATACCCAGAGACTGGGTTAGTGTATAAGCCTTTTCAAGTAAACTAGTTGTTGCCAAAACACTTCCCAAGGTATACATTCATGTTCACTGCCAACAGCCAAGCTGGAGCCTGTTTTCCTGGCCCATCAGCATGTGGAAGGGTCAGGTTTGGGTTTTGCTTTGATTTTTGCCTATCTGATGGCAGTGAAATGGTCTCCCAATGTTGTTTTAATTTGTAATTCTCTGAAAACTAGGGAGAGTAAGCATCTTTTCATGTGAGTGACTTCTCAGGGGTCCTCATCTGTGATTTGCTCATTCATATTTTTGATCATTTCCTTGCTCTATATGGCATTATTTGTAAGTTACACGGCACACAAATATAAGTTTGAATTTTACTGTATACAAAGTTATCCATCCTTTTTGTGCTTGTGCCTACTCCAATATCAGATTCTTTATTTTTCTATAAGTTTAAAGTTCTCCTTTTACTCTTCAATCCACTTTTCCTAGTATAAGGACTCTGGATAACCTCAGAGCACAATTTATATTTAGACATCACTTATAACATTTAATTACAGGTTACTTTTACCTTTCAAAAATGTCATTTTTTACCAGGAAGCTTGATTTTGATTTTGTATAGATACTCTAAGTACCTATCAGCTATATAAGGAGATAATAATTCCCCCTGTTATTTCTTTAATCTTAGACTGTTAACATTATTTACTCTAAAACTAACTTGATACTTTTAATAAAAGAATCTTACTCTAAAGAATAGGTTTCATTTTCTAATAGAAGTTATTATAGTTGCATATAATTTGTGTGATTCTGATGTCAGGATAAATATGAAATTTAATTCTAAAGCAGAGTGAAGTATAGCAGACTTCCAATATTTCGATGTGTATTTTGTACACTTTGCTTATTAAAGATACCTTCATAGTAAATACAATATATGGGGCAAACAATTCCCTGTACTATAATTTAGACCAAACAACTGAGAATATTCCAATGTTAAGTATAAAGCCAAAATAAAGACTTCTTAACCATACTTAACTGGTATGTGCAATTTAAACCAATAATTATTCAATAAGGTGTAAAATGTTCATAAAATATTTCCTATTAAATAACAGTAAACTATATATCTATTCTGCACATACATAGGTTGTTTTCACAGTTATTTTTATTGTCTCTTTAAGGATCAAGCATCATAATCAGAGATTAAGAGTTTTAAGTATACTCATTAAGAGGAAACCACAGTACAGTTTTATTGCATGTATACTGAGGGTGAGGCAAAAGCAAGTCCACAGCTGTGAGTATGCAAAACACAGTTTATTTTTATATTATTTTTTATTAATAATTGTATGATTTTCCAGATGAACAACTATAAACCTATTTCTGCCCCACCCTGTATACATTTTACATAAGAGTCAAACCTGAAGTCCGAGTTATTCCATGTAAATTTCTTGCTTTCCCATTGAAATGGTTGCCATTTTCCAGGAATTAAAATACAATAAAAAAATCAATGGAGATTTCAATAAACTTCTAATATTTTTTAGTATTTGTTCTAGGCCATGTGTTAAGGATAAGAAAAGTATCCTGCATTCATGGGGTTTACAATCTGGCAAAGAATCTAAAAATGATTATATACAAATATGTACTTCCTCTTTTCTTTCTTAGCTATATCGTATTTTTGCAAGTTGATTCTATAAACTATTTCTGATAAAAAATAAAGTCAGCTCCATCTTTAATTTGCAGAATCTTCTATATCTTCATACATAATATATATATATATATTGTCAGTATCTATTGTATATCCAGGACTTATAGTACTCAAGAGTTTCAAGGCTGGAGAAGATGTTTCTAGAATGAAACTCAGAACTAGTTTCAGTTTCCTGAAATTTCATTTTTCTGGTATCAGATGAATCCAGCTTCCATCTAGGACTGAAGTTGAACTATAATATCTATCAACTACCTACCATCATTTCTTTACATCCCATTAACCTGTAACCATTCCTACTAATGTTACAGAAAACCATAATAATTAAACCATGCTCAGAGAGTTTGGAGTTACATTTATTACACGTGGGTCCATAGGAAAATATTTCTCAAATTCTGGGCCCCAACATACAGAAATTTTTCATATTTATATGTTTTTACCTTCTTTGTCTCCCAAATATGCAATGTTTCCCACCCCTTTGCAAGTTCTTAAAGGGCCCCTATGTGCTGAGGCCTTTAGACCTCAACCAAAGACCTGGCCTCGTGCCAGCACTGATAATTTTGTCCAGGAAGGTTTAATGGCCTCTCTGAAATGAGAATAGTCTCATTTTCCTTATTATTTAAGCAGGCAAACATTTACCAAAGCCAATAGCAAGGTTAAAATTTCAAACAGCAGCTTTTATATAAGATGGATACTTCACTGAAAATGTCCAAATCCAAGCCCCCTTGATTTTTTCGGGGTCTGCAGCAGATGCTATGTATAGAGGCTTTCTCAGTGCCACTTCTGGGTGGGAACACAGGGCGCTAAAAACCAAGGTCTTTCTTTTTCAGTGGATTTCATCTGTAACCAACTCACCACCAACCAGAGAGAGAGAACCGAATCACACCCTCTCAAGTGAAAGACTGAAATATATACATAAATATGAAAGAAAGCCATCACAGAGAAATCCCAGATGTGGCTTTATTTGTATTATTATTATTATTTATGTAGCTTTTAACCTTTTTTTCCGAGGAGCTTTAAGTAGCATTCAAATTGTTAGTTACTCAAAACAGAGCTTCAACAGCAAAAATACTCCTGTCTTTCCATTAAAATACTACTATGTGAAGTCAGTCGCCTTTGCGTCATTGTTCTCCATTGTAATCTACATTTTATAAATATCCATTTGTTAATTTCTTCCTAAATTCTATAAGCATTATTTGATCGGACACATGTGGTTTTGTTTGGATGTATTATATGAGGATACATGCCACAGGGGATTGAAAACTCTTTGAAATGTTAAGTGTGTTTGGAAAAAGAGGAAGGGAGGCAAAGGTCAGCAGATTAAATTAGTGCAAATGTGAACTGGAAAGCCTGATCCAATCGCCAGGTCCCGTTGAGTGCCAGAGGCTGAGCTGGCTTGACGTCCCTTTCTGAAGGAAATGTGAGGAAGAAACATCTCTGTCCAAATGAGCTGGAAAAAATGCTGGCTGAATATGCTCTCTGTTTGACTTTTTCACGATCAGAAAACAGCAACATTGCACATAACTAACAGCACTTGTCTCCATCAAAGAAAGTAAAGTGTTGGCTGGCAGCCAAAGATAGTCTCACTGTGAAAATAAATTAGGGAAAAGCAAATACAGCATTGCGACTTAGCAAGAAGAGAATGAGAAAAAAGTGAGAAGGCAAATGAGAAAGCTACTAGAGAGAGACAAAAAGAAAATAGAAAGAATAGCACAGCTGAAACACTACGTCTAATACCATTGGCTATGCACAGATTTACTGCAGTATAAAGGGATACTTTTTAGGGACTTAGATAAGCAGAGGAAACCACAGTACAGTTGATTCTTGAACAACACCGGGATTGAATATCTATATATAACTTTGGCCTCCCCCTAAATTTGCCTACTAGTAGCCTAATGATAACCAGAAGCCTCATTGATAACATATAGTAGATTAGCACATATTTTTAAATATATTTTATTGATTTTTTATCGAGAGGGAGAGGGATATAGAGTTAGAAACATCGATGAGAGAGAAACATCCATCAGCTGTCTCCTGCACGCACCTCCTGGGGATGTGCCTGCAACCAAGGTACATGCCCTTAACCGGAATCCAACTCTTCAGTCTGCAGGCCGACACTCTATTTATCTACTGACCCAAACGGTTTCAGTGATTAGCACACATACTTTTATGTTACCTGTATTATATACTGTCTTCATATAATAAAGTAGCTGAAGAAAAGAAAACCATAAGGAAGATAAAATGCATTTATAGTATTTATGGATAAAAAAATCTGTGGATCAGTAGACCCACACAGTTCAAACACATTTTGTTCAAGGGTCAAATGTACTCACAAAGTTAAGATATTACTCTTGGTTTTTGTATGTAGTGAAGGCCTCACCTTATCCCTCTGAACATAGTGTGTTTATCATACACTAGAGGCCCGGTGCACAAAATTCATGCAGTGGGGATGATGTCCCCTCAGCCTGGCCTGCACCCTCTTGAAGTCTGGGACCTTTTGCCCCTTCCCACCTACCTGCTCACTGCTCCTTACTGCTCGGCTTGCTGCTCCTTCGCATTGCCACAGAGACAGGAGAGGCTCCCGCCACCGCCACTGTGCTTACCGGCCCAGCTTCTGACTGAGTGCTGCTCCGCCTGTGGGAGCACACTGACCACCAGGGGGCAGCTTCTGTGTTGAGCATCTGCCCCAAGGTGGTCAGTGCACATCATAGCGACTGGTTGTTGTAGTCATTATGCCTTAATGGTTGCTTAGGTTTTTATCATATAGACTAGGGGCCCAGTACATGAATTCATGCACTTTGAAAGGAACTATGGGCCATGAGATGGTGGGAGGCACACAGGCAGGTCTTAGCTCATCTTCTGTGCCCCAGCCTAGCCCCTCTCGCAGCGACCCCCAGTCCTCTATCTGCTGGAAGCCCTGCTCCCACCTGATGGTGCCATCCCTGCTCACACCTGCTGATGGCACAAAGTGATGGGGGCCAGCACAAGCAGCGGGTGCAAGTGGGGCTGACACCATCAACTGGTGCAACCAGCAGTTGCTGCCCTGATCACCCCACAGGAGCAGGGGGAGGTGGAGAAGCCCTCAGGGGTAATTGGGGCCGGCAGTGCTCGCACCTGCTGATGGTGCTGAGTGATCGTGGCCAGGACCAGGTCCGACAGCAGGTAACAGTGATGGTTCTGGCACTGGCTGCTGGTGGAAGTGGGGCCCGTGGCAGCAGCAGATGCGAGCTCTGGGTGGGACCATGGTGCACAGGAGCAAAGATTTTCCAGTAACCACCAGAGGATTGTCCCAATGACAGCAACCAGCACCCCACCTTGTTCTGGCAGCCCTGCTCACCTTCTCCGCCACCCCGCCACAGCTAAGGCCCACCATGTTCTGCATACTCTCCTTGGTGGTCAGTGCATGTCATAGTGACTGGTTGCTCAGTTGTTCAGTTGTTCAGCCATTTGGCTTATTTGCATATAGGATACTAAAAGGCTAATACAACCAAACAAGGCATAATATGCTAATGCTATGCTAAGGTCACTCAACCACTTGCTATGACGTGCACTAACCACCAGGGGGCAGACGCTCAACGCAGTAGCTGCCCCTTGGTGGTCAGTGTGCTCCCACAAGGGGAGCACAGCTCAACCAGAAACCGGGCTCATAGCTGGCAAGGACATTAGCAGTGGTGGGAGCCTCTCCCACCTCTGCAGCAGTGCTAAGGACATCCGACTGCCGGCTTAGGCACGCTCCCTATGGAGAACGGGCCTAAGCCATCAGTCGGACATCCCCTGAGGGCTCCTGGTCTGTGAGAGGGTGCAGGCCAGACTGAGGCACCCTGTCACCGAGTGCAGAATTTCATGCACCGGGCCTCATATATAAATAAGAAATAAATAAACAGAAGGGATGTTTGTGGGAGATGAGCCTTATAGAGACTTTCAACTATCAGACCTAAGAGATGATGAATGATTTTTGTAATGTAGTGATTGTTTTGTTACTAATGTACTTTATCAAATTCTAAAAGGGCTATGATTCTATGGTTTATACTGATACCATTTTAGTTACAGTTTGATTTTATACAGTCTGTTTACTAGTGAACAGAGAGTGAGTTATAAAAAGGCAGAAAACAAAAAAAGACTTAATAGAGTTTGATGGAGGCTGTTAATTTTTTTGTTAAATTTCACTACCACACCCAGAGAGTAGTACACAGCTGTTGGTTGTCCATAAACTACTTCTTACTTTAAACACATAGTGATTACTGATTACCTAAAAATGTTGAGAAATGGAATTTTTATGTTTATGTCTCACAGCAATATATATATATATATATATATATATATATATATATATATATATACACACACATATATATATGTGTGCATATATATATATATACATATATATACATATATATATGTATATATATATATATATATATATATACACAAAAATACAAATTGAGGCTTTGTTATTCATTTATCTGAGTTAGGTGAGATAAGCTTGTGGGAAAGCATGCTAGTTATATTCACTATTCCCATTAAATCACACAGTGTATAAAAAAAGTACTGCCGAGACTGGTTTGGCTCAGTGGATAGGGCGTCGGCTTTCAGACTGAAAGGTCCAAGGTTTGATTCCGGTTGGGTGCATGTACCTTGCTTATGGGCACATCTCCACTGTGGGGCGTGCAGGAGGCGGCTGATGGATATCTCTCTCTCTTCAATGTTTCTAACTCTCTATCTCTCTCTCTTCCTCTCTTTAAAAAATCAATTAAAAAATATAGAAAAGAAGTGCTTAAAGATTGAAAAGTTGTCAAGAATTGAGAAGTCGTTGGGAATTCTCAAGGGTCTTTGGATCACACATTGGGAACTGCTGGTATAGATGAGGAACAGAATGAGTTCTGGTAATCTGATTCCAGATTCTCAAGAATATGATTCTGGTAATCATATTTTTGTTCACTACTACACTGTATCTTTAATTGTTGTACCTTCAAGAATTTTACTGCAGAACTCCCACATCACATCACTGGTATTCACATCAGGAGTTTAGTGAATAGCTATTCATCTTTGACTAAAATTTCTTATTGACTTTAGAAATTATTGGAAGTATTTCCACACATGTCATTAAACTTTATGCGTGCCCTACTACCAGGAATTGCAAACTCAATAGATATAAAAGTATGTCAGATTGAAAAAGGAGAATGCCATGTTTTCTGTAGTAAAACTGAATACTTATAAAAAGCACAAATAAATCATCTTAAACTATATAAACTAATAAATGTATATAAAAAAAGATGTCCATAAACAAGATTGATCACCTTTCTATCAACTAGGAACTGTACTTGTACAATACTCCATTCATATTAATAAGTAGAAATAAAAAAAAATATCTGACAACAATCTTACAGTACATGGAATATAAATAAAAACTACTGAACTTCACAAAGATATAAAAAGCACTTTAAATCAATTAACATGATAAATCCAATAGGATATGATATATCCTGAGTGGTGCAAAGAAAAATTTCAAAGTTATTCAATTACAATGCTAATAAATTTGTTAGGACAAATAGAAAGATAGCTATGACACAGTTTGGAAATACTGCAGTAATTGTAAGTGAAGCAGGAATTTGGGGGGAACATAGGCAGGCTTAGGGATTTTTTAGAACTGGGGTCCATAAAAAAGCATAGGGCCACAGACTGGGAGAAGGTACATCTCCATAACACAAGGAAGCCAGGTGCAGTTACATTTCCATAAGACAAGGAGGCAGCAACAGGTATATTTCCTTAAGACAAGGGGACTGGAAGTAGCCAAGAAAGGTCTATGTTTACAAAATAAAGAGAAGGAAGTCCTTCATTCAGAAGGAGAAGAAAGCCCAGAGGAATGGAAGGACAATGAGGAAGGGGGAGGGCGAACCTCACATGGGACAAAGTCCAGAAGTTACTATAGTAACCAGTCTAAGGGAATAGTGACCAATCAGAGTGGATATCAAAGCACCAGGATCTGCAGACTTTATAAGCCATAGGGAAAGGGAAGCCAGTGAGATCCTTTCCCTCTCCCTACATGGGAGTCCATTCTGTGGGACTCTTCCCCTCCCTAAGTGGAAGTCTGTACTTGTTCTTCAATAAATCTCCATCTTTGCTATACCGCCGCCTTCTGTCCCTGGCTTCGATCTTCGATTCTAGCAGACAAAGAATCCGGGTTTCAGTCCAAAAATCTGGTATCATAAGCATGGGTGTCATGAAAAATGAAGAAGACCTAATTCAGGTTAGATGCAAGACAATTGATGAAAAGTTTTCTAGAGGAATCATTATATAAGTAGAGAAGAGGAGAACAAAGGTTTGGCTAAGCATGGAAGATAGTTGGTTGGGAAGGTGTTCTAGGGAGAGAGAACTGAAAAGTTGTCAAGAATTGAGAAGTTGTTGGGAATTCTAAGGGTCTTTGCACCACACGTGGGTATGGTGCAGAGATTAGAAAAAGTCATTTGAGGAATCAGCTATTTCAGTACATTGTTATAGATCTGAATGTGATGCAATGAGGGCTAAAGTTCAAAGTGATATGGTACATACAGAGGCGAGCAAAACTAGGTTAATAGTTATAAATAATACAATAATTAAGAATATAAGAATGAACTCATGTTTCACATACTCACAACAGTACTTACTTTTGTCTGCCCTTCTATGTATGGTGAGACAGAAGCAATGGGAGAGAGAAATGATGCAGGTGGCTGGAAATGATGGTGGAAAGTTAAATACTGGCAGAGGTTTATAAACCAGAGCAGTGGTCAGCAAACTCATCAGTCAACAGAGCCAAATATCAACAGTACAACGGTTGAAATTTCTTTTGAGAGCCAAATTTTTTAAACTTAAACTTCTTCTAGCGCCACTTCTTCGAAATACACTCGCCCAGGCCATGGGATTTTGTGGAAGAGCCACACTCAAGGGGCCAAAGAGCTGCATGTGGCTCACAAGCCACAGTTTGCCAACCAGGGAACTTGAGGATTTAGAAGATTAGGTGTATACTAGTTTACCCTCTAAGCATAAAATTTAACTTTTAGAATGGTTTTAAGAAGGGCACCAACTGATCAATTTTCTTTGTATGAAGAAGACTGGCTGTTTTATGGAGAATGAATTGTTAAAGATTAAATTAGGAAGAGGAAACTCTATTAAAATCCTGTCACAGTAACGCAGCCCAAAGGAGATAGTGGTGGGAACTGGATGGGACAATGCACATGAAGTAAAATTGCAGTGGTCTTTAAGAAGTAGATTAGGCCTTGGCTGGTTTGTCTCAGGGGGTCAGCCTATGCACTGAAGGGTCCTGGGTTCTATTCCAGTCAAGGGCACATGCCCTGGGTTGCACTTGATCCCCAGTAAAGGGTGTGCAGGAGGCAGCTGACCAATGATTCTGTCTCATCATTGATGTTTCTATCTCTCTCTTCCTTCCTCAATAAAAATAAAAATAAAATTGACCCAGTTTTACATATACTGTGAACAGAGATTCAGAGAAGTCAAGGGTGAAATTTAGAATTATGCACAGAAATTGAGACTATGTAAGGACAAGACATGGAGGAGGGGGAAAAAGGGGGAAGTCATTGTATCCTTTTACTGCACATGTTAACTTCAACTTGTCTTTGTGCATCAGCTGAAAGGGAAAATGTGCCTGAATTCAGCCAGGAGAAAGACTTGGGTAAAAGATAAACATCCAGCGACCAGAAAGATGCTTAATAGACGAGAGAGCCTGGTTAAATTGTGTAAAATGAGAAAAGGCAGAGATAAGAATGCTATAGTGGGAAATTATTAAAAGCCATTTCAATGATAAGAAAACATAAACAAGGATTATTGGTGTAAATTGGCTATCAAGAGACTGATACCTAGAAAAAAGTAACTCAGCGAATACTGACATGAGATGGGAATAGCCTGACTCTCAAAATGACACAAAAGCCTTTAAAAAAAGTAAGGAAAAACAAGCAGGAGTCAAACAGAACAGAAAAAGAAGTTCTACATAAACCTGGCTCGGAACAACATTCCTTCCTAAAGAGTGACATCAGAGCTTCTCTGTATAATGATAGTTTGCATATAGAAATAAACCCTATTGATACATGAGATGGCACGTATGTTTTCATATGTAGATTGAGTGAGCAAACATAATTGCACTATAACAAAATCTGTCACATAAGCACCATAGATGTATAGACTCTGGGAATTTCTCTTAAGATTCTATACCTGTTAATTCTTTAACTTAATTCTTAGAATGCTATCCAAATGAGCCTCCTTTCCGTAATGTATGTAATAGTTTTACACATTGTTCCACTGAATTGCAAAAAAAATCATAAAACACTGTCATATCATCAATAATTGACAATTCTCTTATTCTACTGTCTTCTTACAGATGATTCTGAGACTTAAAAAATTAGATGCTTGATAACAAACTAACTGAGGCAAACTGAAAAACTAACTTTCTTCCTTTAGTCACAAACAGGCAATCTGTCTCATCTTTCCTTAGGATGAGTTTTGGAAAAATAAAATTGTACCACAATGGAAGGTTTTCCTCAGATACAGGGAGCCTTGTTGCTAGGGGCAATCATTTCTGTAACCTCTTGAAACCTTGATGACAAGTAATGATGCCACTGGTGTCCTTCAGATTTCAAAATACTTCCTCTTATATCTCATGTAGCTTTATTTGATTATATAAATTAGAAATGGACTAACAGTTATAGAAATACTCAAAATGTATCGTAAATATATAGAGACAGAAATACAAAATCTTGTCCTCAGATTGCAGGTACTAGATAGTTGTTTCACCACTTTTTCCTCCCATATCCAGGTAGAACCAGTGGACTTCTCTGCGCCTGGACATGGTTTCAGAATCCCTTTCCAAATAACACTGTAGTACATTCAAATGAGTTTGCAATGGAAGTCCTAGTTTATTATGTTTTGATTGAGACATAATTGACGTTAGAATATTATACTAGTGCAGGTATACAATATGATTAATAATTGTATATACATATCTCAAAATGATCACCACAACAAAACTGGTTAACATCCAATATCCCACAGAGTTATGGGTTTTTGTTTTGTTTTTTGGTTGTTGTTGTCATTTATTTTGTTTTGTTTTGTTTTTCTGATGAGAAATGTTAAGATCTACTCTATTACTAGTTTTTGAAAATACAACACATTGTTACCTATAGTCACCATGCTGTACATTTCATCTCCCAATGTTTAATTATAGAAATTAAGAAACGGAATTAAGTGAGAAGATTCAACATTAGTTTGACAGTAGCAAAAAGATTTAATTGCATGCTCACCCATGTCTGTTCTCAGGGTAAGATAAGCAATGTTTGGTGAAATTAAATGTGCTGCATAAGATCACAAGATGTCATCGATTCACCTGGATACACCTGGTTCAGAACTTCTTCCCTAAACAAAGCTCTTGTCTTTCCTGTTCATTTTCCATTTCAGATCCTATCTGTGGTTCTTTACTTGCTGGTACCCTGTGTGCTGATTCCTCGTAATTAATGCTAAAACATGATGGGTTCTTCCCTTCCTTCCTCAGAGCTTGCTTCTTTTACAGTTTCCCTTAGCTTGGCAGATGACACAGACATTAACACTGGTGCAAATGCCTGAACCTGGGCTGTTATTTTTGACTCCACGCAATCCTTCATGCCTCATCCCTTTAGTCACCAAATTCTGAGTGTACTTCCTCCTAATTATCTCACAAATCTATTAATCTAATTGCCTTCAGCTTTATTTCTTTCCCTGTCTAGGATGACAGCCTCTTAAAACTCAATCTTCCTTCATTTTTTCCTTCCTCAGCATCTGTAATACTGAAGCATCCATCCTATATAAAAACTGCTGTTTGAGATTTTAACCTTGCTATTGGCTTCTGTAAATGTTTGCTTGCTTAAATAATAAGGAAAATGAGACTATTCTCACTTCAGAGAGACCATTAAACTTTCCCTGGACAAAATTATCAGTGCTGGCACCAGGCCAGGCCTTTGGTTAAGGTCTCAAGGCCTCAGCACATAGGGGCCATTTAAGAACTTGCAAAGGGGTGGGAAACATCCCATATTTGGGAGTCAAAGAAAGTGAAAACATAAATAGGGAAAATTTCTGTATGTTGGGGCCCAGAATTTGAGAAACATTTTCCTCTGGACCCACGCATAACAAATGTAACTCCAAACTCTCTGAGCATAGTTTGATTATTCTGGTTCTCTGTAACAAAACAGTCACCATTCTGCTCCCAGAATGAAAGCAAAGTATGTGAATGTCACTACACTAATTAAATTATGCCATGGTTTCCCATTTATTTGAAAGATTAAAATATTATTAAGGCAGGGGAGGGGGGAGAGGGGAAGAGATCAACCAATGAACTCATATTTATATATGCATAACGCAAGGACACAGACAGTGGGTGGTGAAGGCTTGGGAAGGAAGGGGGAGAGGGCAATGGGGAGGGGAGAAAGGGACATCTATAATACTTTCAACAATAAAGATGTATTTTAAAAAGTATTTACAATTCCTAAAATATTAGAACTAATTATATTTCTCTTTTCTTAGAACCACTTGGCATCTATATGTGCCCAATGCATGAAATCCCTTCCCCTAACTGCTGTCACTGGCTTCCCTCTGGCAAAGCCCTGGCTTCATACAGAAGGTCGTCTGGAAGGATATCCACAAGGATGGTTGGTCCAATTAGCATATTATGCTTTTATTATTGTAGATATTTTGTTTTTAATAAATTTTATTTTTTAAAGCTGTTTTAAGGTCACAGTAAAATGAGTGAAAGGTATACAGACGGTCCCATATACTCCTTGTTCCTACACATGCACAGCCTCCCTTATTATCAAAATCCTCACCAGAAAGTTACATTTATTAGAATGAATGAATCTACATTGACCGACCCATCATTATCACTGAAAGTCCATAGTTCACCTTAGAGTTTCCTTTTGGTGTTGTACATTTTCTGGTTTGAATAAACGTGTAACATGTATCTACCATTACAGCAGCATTCAGAGTAGT
>PVJN01033666.1:0-23292 GCA_004026805.1 Lasiurus borealis | reverse complement strand
TTCTTCTTCTTCTTCTTCTTCTTCTTCTTCTTCTTCTTCTTCTTCTTCTTCTCCTTCCTTATTCTTTAATTCTCTTTCCAATGGTGGTCACATTTATTTGGAGTTATTAGTATCTTGAATACATTTGTGTTCAGTACCTTCTGTTTTGTGCCATGTTGTATCATATTTTATGCCTTTAAAACAACATCCACGTAATAGGCATCCCAGAATGAGAGGAAACTGAGCAAAGAATAGGAAACCTGTTTGAAGAAATAATGAAAGAAAACGTCCTTAATATAGGGAAGAAAACACTCACACAAACCCAAGAAGTTCACAGAGTTACAAACAAAATGAACCCCAAAAGTGGCCAGAGAAAGAAAGTTACCTACATAGGATCTCCTGTCAGACTAGCAAATGATTTCTCAACAGAAACACATCAGGCCAGAAGGGAATGAAATGAAATATACAAAGTCATACAAAGGAAGGGTCTGAATCCAAGAATACTGTACCCATTGAAGCTTCAATCAAAATTGAGGGTGAAATCAGGAGCTTCACAGATACAAAGGACTAACGGAGGTTATTACCACCAAACCAGCAATGGAAGAAATATTAAAGGGTATACTGTAAGAAGAAGAAATATGAAATGAAGAAGGAACACAGGCATAAAGAATAAAAATGGTGACAAACAAGTACTTATCAATAATAACTTTAAATGTAAATGGATTAAATTCCCCAATCAAAAGACATAAGATAGCTGAATGGATGAGAAAATGTGTCCCACATATTTGCTGTCTATAGAACACCTACCTCAGAAAAAAGGACTCACACAAAGTGAGGGTGATGAGATTGGAAAAGGTTTTACAGATGAATGGAAATAAACAAAACAAAACAAAACAAAAACAAACAAACAAACAAAAAACTGGGGTAGCAATACTTATATCTGATAAATTAGATCTCAAAGTGAAGGACATAACAAGAGATAGGGAATGCCACTTCCTAATACTAAAGGGAGCAATCTAGCAAGAATAAATAACTGGTAAACATATACACACCCAATAGGACCACCAAAATACATTAAAAAAAACACATACACACACACAAAACAAACAAACAAACAAACAAACAAACAAACAAAAAAAAACTTTTGGAGGCTATCAAGGGAGAGATTAACAGCAATAAAGTCATAGTAGGGGACTTTAATACCCCACTGACATAACTGTATAAATATTTTAAACAAAAAACCTGAAAAGAAACATCAATTCTAAATGACTCACTAGATCAGAAGGAATTGACATTTTCAGAACATTTCACCTCAAAGCCACAGAATATACATTATTCTCAAGTGCACATGGGTCATTTGTAAAGACAGATCATATATTGGGTCATAGGCAAAGTTTCTTCAAACCCAAGAAGATAGAAATCATATAAGCATCTTCTCAGATCATAATGCCATAAAACAGAAATCTAATAAGATAAAAATAATTTAAAAATCAAACACCTGGAGGCTTAATAGCATGCTATTAAACAATGACTGTGTTACCAGAGAGATCAAGGAAGAAATAAAAACCATCTTGGCAACAAATGACAATGAAAGCACAACAATCAAACATCTATGGGATATAATGAAAGCAGTCTTAAAAGGGAAATTCATAGCTCTACAAGCCTACTGCACAAAACAAGAAACAATGGTAATTAATTACCTAACCCAACAACTCAAAATCTTAGAAAGCGAGCAGTAAGAAAGGCCCAGTGTAAGAAGAAGGAAGGAAATAATAAAGATCAAAGCAGAGATAAACAAAATAGAAGCCAAAAACAAACAAACAAACAAATAAATAGAAATACAAAAGATCAATAAAACCAAGAGCTGGTTTTCTGAAAGGATAAACAAGGATGATTGACCTCTAGGGAGGCTCACCGAAAAGCAAAGAGAGAAGACCCATATAAACAAAATAAAAAATGAAAGAGGCGAAATAATGACTGATCCCACATAAACACAATTATGAAAAAATACTATGAACAATTCTATTCCAACAAAAGGAATACCTTGATGAAATGGACATATTGTTAGAAAAACACAAGCTCCCAAAACTCAACCAAGAAGAATAAAAGAACCTAAATAGGCCAATAACTACCAAAGAAATTAAAACAGCAATCAAAAAATTTCCAGCAAACAAAAGTTCTGGTCCAAATGGCTTTACAGGGGATTTCTACCATGCATTTAAAGAAGAACTAAAACCTAACCTTCTCAGACTATTCCAAAAGTTCAGGAGGAAGGCACACTTCCAAGCGTTTTCTATAAGGCCAGCATTACCCTAATCCCAAAACCAGATAAAGAAACCACAAAAAAGATAACTAGAGGCCAATATTCTTGATGAACATATATGCTAAAATCTTCAACATAATTCTAGCAAATTGGATTCAGAAATACATTAGAAAGATCATAAACCATGACCAAGTGGGATTTATTCCAGGGATGCAAGGCTGATATAATATCCATAAATCAATAAATGTGATATATCACATAAACAAACTGAGAGACAAAAATCACATAATCTTATCAATTGATGCAGTCAAAGCATTTGACAAAATCCAGCACCCTTTCCTGATAAAAAATCTCAGCAAAGTGGAATAGAAGGGTCATACCTCAACATAATTAAAGCCCTGTATGTCAAACTTACAGCCAACATCATACTCAATGGGCCAAAACTAAACCCATTTTCCCTAAAAGTAGGAACAAGACAAGGATGCCCACTCTCACCACTCCTGTTCAACATAGTACTATAAGTACTAGCCATAGCGATCAGAAACGAAGAAGAAATAAAAGACATCCAAATTGGAAAAGAAGTAAAGCTATCCTTATTTGTAGATGACATGATATTATACATAGAAAACCCCAAAGACTCCATCAAAAAACTACTTGCCCTAATAAATAAATTTGGCAATGTAGCAGGATTCAAAATTATCACCCAGAAGTCTATGGCCTTTTATACACCAATAATGAACTCACAGAAAAGAAACTTAAAAAAAAATCCTATTTACCATTGCACCAAAAAAATTAAGATACCTAGGAATAAATTTAACCAAGGACATAAAAGACTTATACTCAGAAAACTACAGGGCATTGAGCAAAGAGATAGAGGAAGACATAAACAAATGGAAGAACATACCATGTTCATAGATTAGTAGAATGAGCATCATTAAAATGTACATATTACCTAAAGCAATCTATAGATTCAATGCAACACCTATTAAATTACCAATGGCATATTTCAAAGATCTAGACCAAACTATCCAAAAATTCATCTGGAATAAAAAAAGACCCTGAAGAGCCACAGCTGTCTTGAGAAAGAAGAACAAAGTTGGAGGGGGTCACAATACTATACATCAAATTATATTACCAAGCCATGGTGCTCAAAACTGCTGGTACTTGCACAAGGACAGATATATAGACCAATAAAACAGAATAGAGAATCCAGAAATTAACCCAAGCCATTATACTCAATATTTGACCAAGGAATCAAGTACATACAATGGAGTCAAAACAGCCTCTTTAATAAATGGTGCTGGGAAATTTGGTCAGATACATGTAAAAAAATGAAACCAAATCACCAACTTACACCATACACAAAAACAAACTTAAAATGACTGAAGGATTTGACTGTAAGACAGGAAATCATAAGAATCCTATAATACTCCATAGGAAGCAAATTCACATGTGTCTTAGCAGCATATTTATAGACACAGATCCTAGGGCAAGAGAGACTAAGGGGAATATAAACAAACGGGACTACATAAAAATAAAAAAGCTTCTGCCCATCAAAAGTAACCATCAACAAAACAACAAGAACATATTTGCCAATGTTATCTCCAATAAGGGTTTAATCTCCAACATTTACAGGGAACTTATACAACTTAACAAAAGAAAGATAAACAATCCAATAAAAAATGGGCAATAGACCTACATAGATACTTGTTGAAAGAGGACATTCAGAAAGCCAAGAGATACATGAAAACATACTCAAAGTCACTAGTCATCCGAGAGATGCAAATCAAAACAACAATGAGGTTCCCCCTCATACTTGTCAGAATGGCTATCATCAACAAATGAAAAGTGCTGGAGAGAATGTGGAGAAAAAGGAAACCTCATGAACTGCTGGTGGGAATGCAGACTCGTGCAGCCTTTGTTTAAAACAGTATGGCATTTTCTCAAAAATTTAAAAATGTAACTCCCATTTGACCCAATAATATCACTTTTAGGAATATACCCCCCAAAACAGAAACACCAATCAGAAAGGATATATGCACCCCTATGTTCATAATGGCACAATTTAGAATAGCTAAGATTTGGAAACATCCTAAATGCCTATCAGCAAATGAGTAGATTAGAAAACTGTGGTACATCTACACAATGGAATACTACACTGCTATAAAAAAGGAACTCTTACCATATCATCAGCATGGATGGAACTGGAGAGCATTATGTTAAGTGAAATAAGCCAGGCAGTGAAAGAAAAATAACACATGATATCACTCATTTATGGGTAATAAAAAATATTATAACCTTATGAACAAAAAGATAGATACAGAGGCAGAGAAGCATTGAACAGACTGTCAAATTATAGCAAGAAGGCTGGGGAGTGTTGTGGGGTTGGGTAAGACATCAACTAAAGGACTTGTATGCAATGATATTTTTAACCAATGGACACAAGACACTGGGATTGTGGGATAAGGGCATGTGCCAAGGGTAGAGAAGGCTGGGGGAAGGTCAATGGGGAAAAAAGGAGACATATTAACTACTATTTGTAATACTTTAAACAATAAAACAAAATAAAAATATGTCGATAAATAAAAAATAATTAAGAAATAACCTTTACATTTGAAGACTCACTTGGAGATAATTCATGACAATGAAGTGAAAAGTATAAAACTCTAAATGCTGATCCAAACTTAGAAGGGAGTGTGGTAATTTGATAAGGCATAGAAAGATGCACACTTTGTTTTAAGTTATAGGACAAAAAGGCAAACATTATTCCAACTAATATTGATAAGTTTATTTTAATAAATTAAACACTTGAATTTTCAATGTTTATAATGCTTTAAAATACTAAACATATATTAATCATGCTATTTAAAGATTTTCCCAATCTATGCATATAAAATGCTAATATGCAAATCAACCAAATGGCAGAATGACATGCGAAAGGCCAGTTGCCCTACAGATCAGCCCTGATTGCCAACCAGACCTAGGGACCCTACCCTATATATTGGGAACAGTCTCTTAGATTTAAAAATTAAAACCTTGCAAGACTACTCTAAAACAAACAACCAAGCAAAAAAGAGGATGATGCAGAGATAACATGCATGGACTTGGGCTTGCACATTTTGTGATCAGCCCTGATTCTGACAGTTATAACTGTGTGACAAAGCCAATTACTTAACTTCTCTCTGATTCAGTTTTTCCACCCATAAGATGGGGAAAATGGTACTAATGCCTTATAAGGATCATGTTATGTTCTACTTTTTATAATCACGTCAAAAAATGTAGCTGCCCATATAACAGCAAGATGCCTTTCACCTGTATGAAAAATATGGTAACTGGTGCATACAGCATCCCAGATTGCGAGAAGGGTTTCTGACTGCCAATGTAGGCCTGTAAGCCAACAGTCAGACATTCCTGAGGGGTCTAGCATTGCAAGAGGGCAAAGGCCTGGTTGAGGGACCTCTCCACCATTCCCACACTAATTTTGTGCACTGGGCCTCAAGTACATATATAATTGACAGTGTGAGAGTTGTTTTATTTTGACAAACATTTTTTTAAACATTCTTAAAGTTAACAGAACAATAATTTTCTCCATTATTAAAATTATTTTATAATATTTTAAATTTGTTATTAATATATTACATATATACATATCTTCCCATTGCTCCCCCAGTTCCATGCATACCGTTGCCCCCCAGTGTCTTGTGTCCATTGATTATGCTTATATGCATGCATACAAGTTCTTTGGTTGAACTCTTATCTACCCCACCTCTCCCTAACTTTCCCAGTGTAATTTGACAGTCTGTTTGATGCTTTACTGCCTCTGTATCTATCTTTTTGTTCATCAGTTTATAATGTTCCGTAAATGAGTGAGATCATGTGGTATTTTTCTTTCATTGACTGGCTTATTTCATTTAGCATAATGCTCTCCAGTTCCAACCAGGTTGCTACAAATGGTAAGAATTCTTTCTTTTTCATGGCAGCATAGTATTCCATTGTGTAGATGTATCATAGTTTTCTGATCCACTCATCTGCTGATGGGCACCTAGGCTGTTTTCAAATCTCAGCTATTGTAAATTGTGCTGCTCTGAACAAAGGGGTGCATAAATCCTTTCTGATTGATATTTCTAGTGTCTTAGGATATATTCGTAAGAGTGGGATTGGTGAGTCAAATGTGAGTTCCATTTTTAGTTTTTTGAGGAAACTCCATACTGTTCTCAACAGTGACTGCACCAGTCTACATTCCCACCAGCAGTGCATGAGGGTTACTTTTTCTCCACATCCTTGCCAACACTTGTCATTTGTTGATTTGTTGATGATTGCTATTCTGACATGTGTGAGATGGTATTGCATGGTCATTTTGATTTGCATCTCTTGGATAATTAGTGACTTTGAGCATGTTTTCATATGTCTCTTGGCCTTCCTTCTGTTGTCTTTCAAAAAGATTCTATTTAGGTCTATTTCCCTTTTTTTTGGATTATTTATCTTCCTTTTATTAAGTTGTATAAGTTGGCTGTAGATGTAGGACATTAAACCTTTATCAGTAATAACATTTGCAAACATGTTCTCCCATTCAGTGGGCTTTCTTGTTGTTTGGCTGATGTGTTTGTTTGTTTTGCTGTGCAAAAGCTCTTTATTTGGATGTAGTCCGTTTTTTTTTTTTCTTTAGCTTCCATTGCCCTTGGAGCAGTATCAGTGAAGAAGCTCTTTCGATATATGTCTGAGATTATGTGGCCTGTGGATTCCTCTAGTATTTTTTTTTCTTCTCTTATGTTTAAATTCTGTATTTATTTGGAGTTTATTTATTTTATTTTATTGTAAAAATATTTTTTATTGATTTTTTACAGAGAGGAAGGGTCAGGGAGAGAGAGTTAGAAACATCGATGAGAGAGAAACATCGATCAGCTGCCTCCTGCACACTTCCTACTCGGGATGTGCCCACAACCAAGGTACATGCCCTTGACCAGAATCAAACCTGGGACTCTTGAGTTCACAGGCTGATGCTCTATCCATTGAGCCAAACCAGTTAGGGCTAGAGTTTATGTTTGTGTATGGTGTAAGTTGGTGATCTAGTTCATTTTTTTGCATGTATCTGTCCAATTTCCTAACACCATTTATTGAAGAGACTATCTTGATTCTATTGTATGTTCATGCCTCCTCTGTCAAATATTAATTGAGCATAAGGTTTGGGTCAATATCTGGATTCTCTATTCTATTCCATTGGTCTATGTGTCTGTTCTTGTGCCAGTACCAGGCTGTTTTGAGAAAAGTTGCCTTGAAATACAGCTTGAATTCTGGTATTGCGATCCCACCTACTTTATTCTTCTTTCTCAGGATTGTTGTGGGTATTCGGGATCTTTTTTGTTCCACATGAATCTTTGGAGAGTTCTTTCTAGATCTGTGAGATAAGTCATTGGAATTTTAATAGGTAGTGCATTGAATCTATAGATTGTTTTGGGCAGTATGCACATTTTGATGATGTTGATTCTTCCAATTCATGAGCATGGTATGCTCTTCCATTTTTCTTCTATCTCATTTTTCAGTGTCTTGTAGTTTTCTGCATATGGGTCTTTTACTTCCTTGGTTAAGTTTATTCTTAGGTATTTTAATTTTTTTGGTGTGATGGTAAAAGAGATTGATTTTTAAATTTCTCTTCCTGTAAGTTCACTATTAGTGTATAGAAATGCCATAGATTTATTGACATTAATTTTTTATCCTGCTACATTGTCAAATTCATTTATTAAGTTTATTAGTTTTTGGATGGAGTCTTTTGAGTTTTTTATGTGCAATATCTTGTCATCTGCAAATAAGGACAGCTTTACTTCTTCTTTTCCAATTTGGATGCCTTTGATTTCTTCTTGTCTAATTGCAATGGGTAATACTTCCAGTACTATGTCAAACAGGAGTGGTGAGAGTGGGCACCTCTGTCTGTTCCTGTTCTTAGGTGAAATTATTTTAGTTTTCTTCCATTGAGTATGATGTTAACTATGGGTTTATCATATATGATAAACTATGGGTTTATCATTATGATGTTGAGATATGATCCTTCTATTCCCACCTTTCTGAGAGTTTTTATCAAGAAAGGGTGTTGGATTTTGTCAAAAGCTTTTTATGCATCAAATGATATGACTATGTGATTTTTATCTGTTTATCTGATGTATCACATTTATTGATTTGTGTATATTGTACCATCCTTGCATTCCTGGGATAAATCATACTTAGTCATGGTGTATGATCTTTCTGATGTACTGCTGAATTTTGTTGAGGATTTTGTTATCTATGTTCATGAGAGATATTGGCCCATAATTCTCTTTCATTGTGTTATATTTATCTGGTTTTGGTATTAGGGTGATGTTGACTTCATAGAAGGTGTTTGCAAGTGTTCCTGCTTCTTGAATATTTTTGAATAGTCTGAGGAAGACTTGAATTTTTAGTAAAACTCTCCTGTGTAGCCATCTGGTTCTGGGATTTTGTTTGCTTGGTGCTTTGATGACTGCTTTAATTTCTTCCATAGTTATTGGCATATTAAGATGTTTAGATTCTTCCTAATTGAGTTTTGGAAGGTTATATTTTTCTAGGAATATGTGCATTTCCTGCAGGTTGTCCAATTTGTTGGAATAGAGTTGTTCATAGTATTTTGTAACAATCCTTTGTATTTCAGAGAGGTCTGTTGTTATTTCTCCTCTTTCATTTCTGATTTTGTTTATTTGGGTCTTCTCTCTTTGCTTCTTGGTTAGCCTAGATAGAGGTCCATCAATTTTGTTTATCCTTTCAAAGAACCAGCAGTTAGTTTTGTTGATCTTTTGAATTGTTTCTTTGGTCTCCATGTAATTTATCTCCACTGCGATCTTTACTATTTCCTTCCTTCTACTTAAACTGGACTTTTCTTGTTGCTCTCTTTCTGGCACTTCGAGGTGTAGAGTTAGGCAATTTATTACCATTGTTTCTTTTTCTTTTTTTGCAGTAGGCTTCTATGGCTATGAACTTCCCTCTCAAGACTGCTTTCACTGTGTCCCATGAATTTTGTATTGTTGTGTTGTCATTGTCATTTGTTGCCAGAATGTTTTTTATTTCTTCCTTGATCTCTGTTTATCCACTCGTTGTATAATAGCATGCTGTTTAGTTTCCATGTGTTTCATTTCTTTGTATTGTTTTTATTGTAGTTAATTTCCAGTTTTATGCATTGGGTTATAGGCAAAGTCTCTTCAAATTCAAGAAGATAGAAATCATATCAAGCATTTTCATGGACTTTGCCTATGACCCAAGATATGGTCTATCTTTGAAAATGACACATGTGCACTTGAGAAGAATATATTTTGTGGCTTTGAGGTGAAATGTTCTGAAGATGTCAATTAATTTCATCTGGTCTAGTGAGTCATTTTGCATTGATGTTTCTTTGCCAAATTGTTTGTTTGAGGATTTGTCCAGTGGTGACAGTGGGATATGAAAGTTTCCTATTATGATTTTATTGCTGTCAATCTCTCCTTTGATATCCTCCAGGAGTTTTTTTTTTTTTTTTTTATTAATGTATTTAGGTTCTCCTGTATTGGGTGTGTATACGTTTACCAGAGTTATTTCTTCTTGTTGGATTGCTCCCTTTAGTATTATGAAGTGGCCTTCCTTATCTCTTGTTATGTCCTTCACTTTGATATTAATTAGTTAGATATAAGTATTGCAACCCCAGCTTTCTTTTTTCATTTCCATTTGCCTGAAAAACCATCTTCCATCCCTTCATTCTAAGTGTGTGTGCATCTTTTTTTCTGAGGTAGGTTTCTTGTAGATAGAGATATATGGGTCATGTTTTCTTATCCAATCTGTTATACTATGTATATTGATTAAAGTATTTAATCTGTTTACATTTAAAGTTATTATTAATAAGTACTTATTTGTCGCAATTTTTATTCTTTATCCCTGTGTTTCTCCTTTGCTTTCTATTTCTTTTTTTCTTCTACAGCAGACCCTTTAGCATTTCTTGCATTGCTATTTTGGTGGTAATAAATTCCCTTAGTCCTTTTTTGTCTTTGTAGCTCTTGATTTCACCTTCAATTTTGATTAAAAGCCTTGCTGGGTATAGTATTCTTGGATTAAGACCCTTCCTTTGCATGACTTTGTATATTTCATTCCATTCCCTTCTTGGCCTGATAAGTTTCCGATGAGAAATCAGTTGCTAGTGTAATGGGGGTTCCTTTGCAGGTAACTTTCTGTGTGTCTCTAGCCACTTTTAAGATTCTTACTTTGTTATTTTATTTTGCCAATTTAATTATAGTGTGCCTTGGTGTCAGTCTTTTGGAGTTTATTTTGCTTGGGACTCTGTGAGTTTCCTGGATTTGTGTGGGATTTTCTTCCCTATATCAGGGAAGTCTTCTGTCATTATTTCTTCAAACAGGTTTTCTATTCCTTGCTCAGTTTCCACTCTTTCTGGAACCTCAGTTATGCAGATCTTGTTTTGTTTTGTGTTATCCCAAAGTTCCCTTATGCTCCTTCTTGCTTTTTAATTTTTTTTTCTAGAAGCTGCTGCACTTGGGTATTTTTTTTTTCCTACCTTATCTTGTAGCTCACTGATGTGGTCCTCTGTTTCTTCTAGTCTACTTTCGATGCTTTCTATTGAGTTCTTTCTGGCAGCGATGTCATTTTTCATTTCCTCTTGATTATTCTTCATTTCCTCTAGGTTCTTACTCATATTGTGGTATTTGTCTTGTATTCTTTTCAGCCACCTTATGACCATTTCTTTGAATTCTTTCTCTGGCAGATTGTTTGCTTCATTTTGTTTACTTCCTTTTCTAGTGATGCCTTCATTTCTTCCATGTGCCTGCTGTTTCTTTGTCTGTCCATAGTCTTTCTTCTACGGGTGTATTGTTATGTAGTTCTCTCTCCTGTGTTGATTTAAAGCCTCAAAATGCAACACAACCAGGTATAATGCACAAGGCACAGAACAGAAATGTATTCACGATGTTAATAATCACAAATAAGGTGACCAGCAGTGGTAGACAACTTAGTGGATAGTAGAGAAAAAAGAAGAGAGTAAAGAGGAAAAAAGGAAAAAGTGCCAAAATGAAATTGGGAGAAGGGAGAAAAAAGAGGGAAAAAAGATAGAAGAAGAAAAAAGTATGAGAGAAAAGAAAAAAAATAAGAAAGAAAAGGGGAAAAAGTATATATATGAAGAGAAAACTCCAATTAAACAAACAGCCACTAATCCCAAGAAATGCTGGCAACAAGTAGCTGGAGATGAATACAAACTACATTGGTAACTAATATCAAGGGAGGTTAGGAAAAATAGAGATAAAAAGCAAAAAATAAAATAAAATAAAATAAAATAAAGAAAAAGCAAAATAAAATAGAATAAGCAAAAGCAATCTTACAAAAAAGTATAAAAAATTGATATAATCAATGCTCAATCAAATAACAACAAAAGAAAATAGAGAAAAACAATTTTTTGGATGGTGAAGACAGAGAAGAAAGAGGTGTATATGGCCTTGAAGTAGGAGATTGAAAATTAGATATGTAAGTGGGGTGAAATTTTAACTAGGTAAAAAGAAATAATAGGGAAAATCTAAAGTAGGAAAAGGGTAGGAGAAACAAGACAACAAAATTCGAAAGTTAGGAAGATAGTGTTGGCATAAAGGTCGAATTGAGATAGAGTAAAATGATGTTAAAGGAAATATGAATGTAGAACTCTAATCCTAAAGTAAAATAAAGAGAAAATAAAATGACACCTTTTTTTTTCCAAAAAAAAAAAGATAAAATAGTAGTAGTAGTAATACAGGTTGAAAAGAAAAATGTAATAATTAAAAAGATAAAACCCATTGAGGAAACAAGAAAAAAATAATTTTTAATTAAAAGATGAAAAATAAATAAAAGAATAGAATGTGCAGAAATGATGGTCATTCCCTTCCTCTATTGTTGTTTGGTACCACTGTTTCCCAGTAGAGAAGATATTGCAGTTCCCTGCATTCCACTGCTGCTCAGTTTTGTATTCCAGTCCTAGTTTTTAAGTAGGCAGTGTGTCTTAATCTCTTTATTCTTTTGTGATTACGCAAGAGATAATTTGTGAGTTATCCCCTGGGTGGCACTGTTTCAGAATTGACCTCTAAGACTATAGGTCCTCTCTAGCCTGTGCTTAGCTCCTGCTTTCTCTTGGCACTCAATACCATTTTGTGGGAATGGGTTGTCCCAGAGCTGGTTCTCTGATGGTTATTCTGCCTTCTGATCCCCAGGTTCCAGAAAAACAACTATTCCCAGCAGTCTCTTAGGATGTCCCCATTTGGGTGATCCTATGTATTGGGCTTAGCAATCAGAAGCAAGGATCTGAAGAGGGAAGAGTGCAGTCTGTGCATTCCCCCTTCCCTACTCCTGCTCAAGCAGCCGACACACTTTAATAACTCCCAGGCTGTCCTTCTGCCTCAGATCAAAATGGGTTGCTTTCTAAAGCTCCCCTCTGTTAACAGATCTGAGGTCCCCCTTCCATATTCAGGGATCATGCCCTGCCCAACGTCCATGGATTCCTCTAAGTATAGCTTTCCCCTGGTCCAGTGTGTGTGACTCTGTTCTGCAGGACCAGAGACCTCACCTTATCCCAGGAGAAATCAGATCTTTCTATGTGGCATGTGGAGATCATCTGAATTAGAGTGTTTGCACTAATTCGGGAGCGGTGTTCTGGGTCCCCCCGCTGTTTGGTGAGTGCTGCAGCTGTAGCTTTTCAGGCTGCCGTAAACATCTACTCTCCCCTTCAAGATGGTGCGGTCTTCACGTTCGTGCTGCTGGCTCTGGGAGAAAAAACCCTGAAGCAGTGGGGCTGCCTGGTCAGGGGACCCCATCCAGCAGTCCCTCACCTTCTCCTGGAGGATAATGTCCCTTAACTCACCAACAAACATTCCCAGTGCGACCCTCAGCTGTTCTCTCTGTCTGCTCAGTGACAAGGCTCTGGAGACATCTGTCTATTCTGCCACCATTTTTCCTCTTCCTATTTTTAGTTTCAACTTACATGACTACTTATAATCAATCCATTATTTCTGATTTTTTTTTTATATGAAGCTCAATTTGGCTGCCTGGTGGAGGATAATTGGTGAGTTGAAACCCAGACAGAAAGAAGAGGATGGAAAGAGATCATTGTGTTTATCTAAATAAGAGATGTGATGGCTTATTTTAGGGTGCTAAAACACCGGGCAACCAAATTGAGCTTCATATAAAAAAAAATCAGTTCATATTACACAACACTGAGACTAAAACTATGATCTTCCCTCCATTTATAGGTCAATAGGATTTCCCATAGGCTTGGTGTAACATTAGACTTTTTCCCACATTTCTCAACTCCACCCAATGGATCAATGTTCATACACAGCAGAGTAAGGCCACTCCTCCTTCCCCAGGCATCCAAAGAGAACCCCAAACACTGAGACTAAAACCGTGCATCCTTAGGATTCCCACCCTCGATCAACATACACAGTCAGAAGGGAGTTTCAGACTTTCACATGCTCTGATACTCACAGCTTTGCCACATGTATCTGCCTTGAGTTCACCAGGACTTATTTTTTTTTAACTAGCTCACAATTGAAACTATGGTTTTGTAATCATTCCATATCTCTGCACTTAATCACTTCTCTACTTCCTGTTGAAACTCTTGCAAAACTTGCAATATGCCTTTTAGAGAAAAATCTCCTAGATCCTCAACATTTTCTCTACAGACTTCATCTTTTTTATACAGAAAACATTATCTGCAGCCTTCTCAATCAAGTTTGTCTCCTCCCTTAATTTACATGGTTGGTGTCCTATGTTTTTCTTCAACTCAATTTTCAGATTATTCTCTTTATCTCTAAAAACTAGTTTTGCATCTATGATAACTGAGTCTCTCAGTTACTACCTCTCATTCTTGTCTACTACCAATCTTTTCATAAACTCTTCCATTTTTAAATCATTTAAAATTTTGGCTAATGGGATCTTCAACACTACTCTGGTGATTTTTCTCCGTGATCTTATCAGATTTTATTTCTGATGCCTGGACATTCAGTTTATTGTGTTACTCTATTTATGCCATCCTTCACCCTAACTCCGTCACTCTCAGAAGTACAATCTATAATCTGTCATCATCTATGGCATCAGACTTTGTATAATTTAAATTTTCCTAAACACTAAACTCTGTTTCTACCTCATTCCATCAAATATTTCCACCATCTTTCAATCCTATTGAAATGTTTCCCTTTCCCTTATTTCCTTCAGATTCCTTTCTTCTTACTTACCCATATTACACTCAATAATCAATCAGTGCAACCATTACCTTTCAAATACACTACACTTTTTTTTTTACTGCCTCCTTGATTTTTTGTACTCTTTTGGTAAAATCACTAATCAACTAAAAGCATCTTTTTTATTTATTACATGTTTGTATCGATGAAAATGAAGGTGTGAATAAAAACACAACCACTGTGACTATCTTATTTTATAGTTGTGATTATAAACATTAAGCAGATTTTTAAGGTTGCTCATAGACCTTAATTCCTTATGCCATTAACTTGCTTAATTTTCTGCATATACTTGTCTTATCTACTCCTTTTTTTTTCTTTAACTTCAAATAGTTTTTCCATAGACTCATTCTTTTACTAGTGACCTTTTATTAATTTTTTATTAACATTTTCTCTGTAAAAAAGTACAGGTAACTGAGCAAAAATTTCTCCCAGCTCTTAGTATTATATCTCCCTACTTATCCATATCATTTGTACACAACCACTTGTTTATCTTTCTAAACCTAATCAGGTGGTCAGCTAGCACTGAGTCTCATCTTTTTCTCTTGTTCTAAAACATTGCTCCAGTAATTTTCCCCGCTTTTGTAACATCAATTTTTACCTATTAGATCCATTTTAATAATCATACAAATTTGTACAAATTTCCCATCTTTACAAGATGAAAAAAAATCCACACATTTTTTATTGATTTATCTTTTCCTATCTGCTATTTCCACATTTATTTTTTGCATTCCTTTAAAGCAAAATTCCTTGAACTACTATTCTTCATCACTGTGTCATTTCAGACTTCCTTTTGTTTAATTGATTTATTGGAGAGAGATAGAGAGAGAAGAGGAGAGGAAATGATGAGATAGAGGAGAGAGAGAGAGAGAGAGAGAGAGAGAGAGAGAGAGAGAGAGAGAGAGAGAGAGAGAGAGAGAGAGAGAGAGAGACATCAAGGTGAAATTAAAACATCGATTAGCTGTCTCCTGCACACCCTCTACTGGGGAGCAAGCCCAAAATGGGAATTGAATCAGCAACACAGGATGTTCCCCAACCAACTGAGCCATAGCTGCCAGGGCTAATCAGACTTTTACTCCAACTACTTCATCAATATGGTTCTCATTATGGCCACCAAGGTCCTCCATACTACTAGATCTGATGGTCTGTTTCTAATCTATTTGTCTGATCTTTCAATCTGCTTTTTACATCTTTGGTGAGATATTATCTTCAAGTTTCTTCTATGATTCTACTTTTCTTTGATTTCCTACATACCTCATAGGTCACTCCTTTTAATTCCCTTTGCTGATCTCTTCTCCTTCATTTTGGAGTGTCCTGGATCTTATTTTCTTCTCTATCTGAAATCACTCCTTTAGAGTTACATATGATTCATTGTGTAGCTTTCAATACCATTCACATGCCATCAACTCTCAGATACACACACACACACACACACACACACACACACACACTCAGAAGTAGTCACCTGAATTTACAAATCCACCAGTTTATGTTATACTTACCTGATATAGTAAATATATCATAATTAGCATTTCCCTGGAATGTCTAATAAATATCTCAAAATTGACATGCCCAAACCTGAACTCCTAATTTTTCATACACAGTCTATGCAACCATGTTAGTGGAAACTATTCTTTCAGTTTTAAACCTACACTTCTACCTGTTTCTTATCTCTACATTTAATTCAAACAAAATACTGTTGATCCCATTTTTCAAGTCTCATTAAATATTGAATTGTGCATAATATTTTTTTATTGAAATCACATTCTCAAGTGGATTATTAAAATAGCTTCCTAACTGCTCTCCCTGCTCCATCTCCTCTCTTTAGCAGCAGTCAGCGTAACCTTTTAAAAATGTAAACCAAATAATTCTACTTCTCTCCTCTAACCTTGCTAATAGAGCTTCATGTCAATCAAAGTAAAACTCTAAGCCTATTTAATTGCTTACAAAGCTCTACATGATCTGCTCTACCTCTTCCTTCCTTCTCTTATCACCTTCTGAGCTCTCATCATCTTCTGAGATCCAGAAATATAGGCTTCTTTGTTTGTCTCAAAAATACAACATATTTCCTCCCATTTGAAAGCTTTTGCACTGGCATTTTCTATGCCTGGAATGCTCAATCCAGCCCATCCCTGAATATCAATATGACTTTCACCCAACCCAGTTTTAAGGTTTTATTCAAATCACAATAAGGCCCACCCAGAACAATATTTAAAAATTTTATTCTTGCCTCTTATCAGCATTTTAAACCATTCTCATAGCTTGGACTCTATGAGGAGGGATGGGGTTCTTTCTACTGATGTGTGAGAGGGATGCATGTAGGCATTGCCTGCATAAACTGCTGTAGGGGACCCATTGGAGCTAGTGGACTGTTACCTATTACTGAAGCTGATCTTGCTCTTTCCTTTCTCTATGCAAGTCAAGCATTGCTTCATCCAGGGCTTGATTTGTGATTTCTTGGCAACTCTGTTACCAAGATGCAGTGGGCAAAAGTGTTTGGAGTTCTATTCTTGGTAGTTGCCATAGTGATCATCTTTGCTCCTCCATGTACATGAAGTCCTCCCCTGGCATTGGTAACAGATATACATTGTCTACTGGATAGAACAGAACACAAGGCATGGGATTCATAAGCTAATGACACAGTTTGGAAGCAGTTAGAATAGAATTTAAGAGTGCAGTTATGATGTCAGGAAGTTTGGGTTTCGGCTTCAGTTTTGCCATGCACTTGTTGTAATGTTCCTATGCACCTGGGTGTCCTAGAACAGAGGGATTATGATTGCAGAACATTTCTTTTCTATTTTAAATCCATTTTCTCTCTCAAAAGTGTCCTGATCTGGAAGGAAAATTATATGTCCCTCCACATCAAAGTAAGCATTTTTCTTTGGAACAGGTTTTTCTTATATCAGTTTCTTCATTTATAAATCAAGCATAAAAATGATGCCTAATTCATATAGATGATGAGAAAATTAAATAACCATGCATTGCTTATATGAAGAACACAGTTTGCATGTGTATATATTTATATGTACACACACATGCACACAGAAAATATAAAAGTCAAAGAGCTCAGACTAATAATTGTAATATATTGACAAGTTTTCTTTTAAAAGATGTTCTATATTAGCTCATTTAATTAAAAATTTACAGAAATACATAAATATATGTGCTAACAAAGCTTCATCTGACAACATAAGTTAATTGATAATATTTTCTCTTACAAAGAATGAACATATTATTAATTTATACTGGAGTTTTAATAATATGCTTTCCAATGACTATCTACTTGCTTATAGGTAGAGACAAAATGATAAAAAACTATTGAAGTATTTCCAGTAGTATTGTCAATTAGAATGAGTAATGATTTTTCTTTGGTATATACTATATATAACAGAAAAATAGTTTGGATATACAAAAATACATTTAAATACCCATTATAAGATATATATTTATTATATAATCATAGTTTACATACTTTTCTTTTTATTACTTAAAAATTCCTTCCTTACTTTAACTTTTGTGACTTTTTTAATTCTTGTCATTTAATTAAAAAATACAAGATATTTTTTACTTAGTATAATCATTTAAATCACATAATTAGTATGATTATCATCAGACATCAAGAAGGACAGAAAGAAAAAAAAGAAGTTACCATTCATTAGTGATGATTATGAACTAAAAAAAAAAAATAACATCGAAAGTAGAACACAATTCATTTTAATAAGCTACAGTGCAACAGTAAGGCCAAAAGATAAGATATGAGATAAGCAGCTGTGGGACCTAAAGGTCATCACTAAACATGATTCTCATTTACCCTTTTACTCTCAGTGTCAGGATCTTGTTCTGGCAACATAAGCCCTTGAGATTTCTCAAGCCTACCCTCTGTATTGAGCTACCTTGCTAATTCAAAAAGCCTTGGTGATTATACTCTGTTATGATATCAATGGAAAGGTCAATGAATTCATGAAAATACTTTTTTTTCACTTTTATGACATTCTGAACCTTTTCTCATTTTACAATTTTCAACAAGAAATGGATCATCTGGGTCATTTTGCATAATAAACAACCATACACAGTCACCATTTGTGATATCACTTTCCCTGTCACACACTAAATGAGGACCTCTGGATTGTTTGATACATTTTCTTGTTTTTCATAAAAACAAGAACTTTAATAGGAAAAGAAAAGCAAAGACAGTGATTTTAATAAGACAAGCTACAATTTAGAAGATAAAAAGGTTAAAAGTTATCTTCAAAATCTTATATTAAGAGTTAACTTAATGACTGTTAATATCTTTCTAAAATGCTTTTAAATAGTGTTTTCCACTGGAATTTGTCTCTGTGTATGGTGCTTGAAGGAAAATAGCAGAACCGAGGTCTAGAGAATGTTGAATTAACAAAAGAGAAATGTTGAATAAACTAGAAAATAATAACATGCAATGCCATTTCTCGCATGCATCCAAATTTGTAAGCCACGATAATGCTTATATTTTCCTATCTATTGTAGTCATATATTAACAAATATAAATATCAACATGTTTCTCATTATGTGACAACAGGAATGCTTGTCTCATTGAGTTAAGACAAACCTCTTTTAAGCATGGATCACATAAAACAGTGGAACATCCCTCTCATTTGTGCCAATGATAAGTCACTTAAAGAAGGATTGACTTGAATAGTTTATAATTTTTTGTGGATTAATTACTTTTAAAGTAGAGTTTGTGAATTAAGTGAATTTTGAGGGCTTAGTTTGCACTGTAATTATAGGTTCCTCATTTCACTCTGTGTAGATCCAAGAGTAAATTCAGTTGTATTCCAGCAAGGTTGAATGACATCTAAAAACAAGTTCTGACTATGCACGTTTGATGGCCAATCCTCATAGAGTTCAAGATTATGATACACATTTTATCATTTATCCAGCAAATGATCACACGCTATAGATTACTCTATTTCATAATATGTTAAATCCTAACTCTGGATACAGGTTAACACATTTAAGTGTTCTGATATCACTCAAGCAGGCTGGTGGGGCCTCCGGGAACAGATTAAAATCTATTGAAAATCAACCATAGAAGGGCCCACTATACACTCTTACCTGACAAGGGAAATAACATGATCAGGAAGGTGGTTTTCCCAGGAGGAGGTTTATATATTTCCTCAGAATATGCTTGACCTCTGCTACTTCCCAAAATATGAGGAACTCTGCTACATAATTTATGGTGGTGAAGGGACTGCATGCATGCTTCCCCTCCCACTTCCTGCCAGGCAGAAAAACAAAAAGAAAACAACACAATCAGACTTGGTCAGTTCAACATATTCAATTCCCAAAAGCTATGAACACAGTACACACACAGACACACACATACACACACTTGCCAAAACACAAAAGAATCATACGGAGAAATAAAGCATTTTGAAAAATAAAGCAGCACAGGCACAGAGACTTGATTAACATTTCACAGGAAGCCACAAATAAATAAATTAAAAAGAATGCAAAGGAAACAGAAGTAAAATACTATAAGCAATAAAAAAATAAGATATTATGTTCAACTTTTTCATAATAAATTTTAAAACCTTCAAAAAAAGATAAATTTCTAGAACAAAATAATTATAATTCAAATGCACCTAGACAGATATATAAAATATCTCAATAGGTTTTATTAAATAAAAATTTAAAAATAAGCTATAAATTGAAAAACATATTTGTACCACACACAAGAAGAGAATTTGTACCTAAAATATAGAAAGAATTACTATAAGTAAAACAAAATAAAACCTAAATTAAATTATTAAAAAAATAAAAATGATTAACAGTCCTGAGGACATTCTTCAGAAAAGAGGAAACCAGAATTATTTGTGGTTATAATTCTATCATTTACATTTGTCATATGTCATATATATTTAAATTTACATTTAATAAACAAGGAAATGCAATAACATATTAATATCATAATTTATATTAATAATCAAGAAAATGAAAAACATTCATAGTGAGAAACTATATATGTAAGTCTGACAAATACAAAGTTTGACATTATCATGTATTAGTTAAAGGAGAAACTAAGGAAACAGCTCTAATTGGCTGCTTTTTGCTATAATTATTTGGAAAAGTTACTATGTTAAATATATATATGCCATTTTCACCTCTAGTTAGTAACCTAGAGAAAATCTAACCTAGGATAAATCTTTTTATCCCTATACCTGGTGCACATGTACCCCAGGTATAGATAAAAAGAAAAGTATGGAAGCAATCCAATATACATAAACAGAAGAATTAAAAACTAAATTACAAAGCATTAATTAATCCTATAAAATAATATTCTAGAAATACAGTTTGGAATAGTAGTAAATTAATCAATCTGTTATCTGAAACGTCAGTTGATGGAAAATATAGGACTACATTATAGATAATTTAGATAATTTTTTAAAGTAAGTAAAATAGCCCTATCTGGTTTGGCTCAGTGGATAGAGTGTCCACCTGTGGACTGAAGGGTCCCAGGCTCAAAGCACATGCCTGTGTTATGGGCTCGATTCCCAGTAGAGGGTGTGCAGGAGGCAGCCAATCAATGATTCTCTCCTATCACTGATGTTTCTATCTCTCTATCTCCCTTCCTCTCTGAAATCAATAAAAATATTTTTAAAAAAGTAAGTAAACTAAAACAATACATTATGTATAGATACAAATATATGTAGTGAGACTATGAAGAAAATAAAGTTCATAGAAGAAGATTTTGAAAATAAAGTTTATTGTGACAAGATAGAGAATAGAATGAGCTCAAAGGGAACTTCAAAGAGAATAGTGGTTGTTGTTTTAGTCATTGTTGTTTTCATTAAAAAAAAATGTTTGTATTGATTTTGAGAGAAAAAGCAAAACAAAACATTGATGAGAGAAAAACATCTATTGGTTGCCTCCTGCATGCACCCTCACCAGGAACTGAGCCTGCAGTCTGGTCTTGTGCACTGACTGGGAATGTAATTGATAATCTTTCAGTGCATGAGACAATTCCCAGCTAATTGAGCCACACAAGCCAGGGCTGTTTTTATTTATTTATTTATTTAAAGCAATTCAATACAATAGTGTTTTAAAATATTTTTACTTGTACAACTAAAATATATTTTTCAAGTACTTTGTATCAAAACTCTGAAAAGGTTAAATATTATTTATTTTTAATCTTAGAATTTAGAAAAAAACAAGTTATTAATTTGTTATAAAGTATATGATATTTCAATGTAGGTCCACATACATGTACACTAATACTGTTAGACACATGTAGGCAAAGTATCTAAGATCATGTTACTTTGTAGAATGTAAGTTTAAAAAGTAATAGTTTGGCCCTAACCGGTTTGGCTCATTGGATAGAGTGTCAGCCTGTGGATTGAAGGGTGTCAAATCAGCCAGCCCCCACTTGTGCACCAGACCTCTATCTATGCCACAGGAGAAGGTGTGCAGAAGGCAGTTGATCGATGTTTCTTTCTCATCGATGTTTTTAACTATCTATCCTTCTCCCTTCCTCTCTGTAAAAAATCAGTAAAATATATTAAAAAAAAAGAGTAATAGTTTGTGGATTTGATTGTTATGATGACGTGTAAATATTTTTATACTTTGAAGCATTTAGAAAATATGTTATTAATTATAACTATTAATATGATCATCTTAAAGAATACCAAATATTTAAATTATATTTTGATAATAGTAAATCATATTATTTATTTTCATATATTAATTATTTTGGTTATTGTTAAATTATATTTCAATAATGTGATCTTTGCCAATTTCATTTTATGGAAACATGTTTATAACAAAGATTAGGTAGAAAAGAAACCAAAATAATAAGAATCTATGAGAAAAATAGTAATCAACATTTTACTTTTAGAATATAAAATAATTGCTTAGAACTTGATAAATTGGAAACTTTTCTTTTGAAACTTTCATTCGTTTATTTTTATTTTTATTAAATTTATCAGGGTGACAATGACTAACAAGATTATATCTGTATACTATAAATGTATACCTCTGGAATACATAGCCTGGTATTGTACCCCACCACTCAAAGTCAAATCATCCTCCACAACCATATAACTGATCTTCCTTAATCTTTACTAACCCCCACCACCCATGGTATTTAAATGTATAATCTTTTTAAAAATGATCTTTTTCCTTTGTGCATTCGAATCTACACTAATAAAAGAGAAACATGCAAATTGATCATCTCTTCACTATGCCCACTAGCCAATCAGGAGTGATTTTGCAAATTAACCCTAAAAGATGGCAGCAGCCATGAAGATGGAGTGAGCAGAAGGCTTAAGTTGCCCCAGCGATGGAGGAAGGCAAGCTTCCCGCCCTCCCAGGAGCTGCTAAAGGAGTGACTGGGGGCCTGGGTTGCCAGAGGGTGTTGTCAGCCTGAAAATGGCCCTCAGCCCCTTACCCAGGCTGACCACACCCTCATGGGATGAGGGTTCCCCACTGGGGGCATTGCCAGCTTGCAAATAGCCATCAGCCCCTCACTCAGGCTGCCCCACACCCAAAGGAACCCCCACCCTGATCCAAGACAACCTTCAGGACAAATCAGCCAGCCCCAACCCATGTGCCAGACCTCTATCTATACTAATAAAAAGGTAATATGCTAATTAGACTGAGAGGTTTTCCGGACATTCTTTTGGACAAAGCCATGGTGGTGGGGTCAAGGTAGAGGCAGTTAGAGGCCAAGAGAGGAGGGTAGTTGTGGGTGATCAGGCCAAGATGGGATGGCAGTTGTGGGTGATCAGGCCGGTGGGGGGATGGGGAAGTTGAGGGTGAGAAGACCAGCAGGGAGGCCAGTTG
>PVJN01033665.1:0-23292 GCA_004026805.1 Lasiurus borealis | reverse complement strand
TTTTTTTTTTTTTTTTTTTTTTTTTTACAACCTGACCTAGAGCAGGAATTGGAAAAATAGGAATACAACATCACCCAGGCAGATGCTTTGAAAAGAGAGCTAGTTTTTCCTTGTGTTTCTTATTTCACTTAGCTCTATCCTAAACGATCTTATGGATTAGGTCACTTGATCGAGAGAACCCAGAGACCAACACTGTATGATCACCTGGTACTGATGAGGAAACTGAGGCTTGGCGAGGCCCAAAAACCTGCCCCTGGATACCGAGCTGGAAAATGGCTTCAGGAACCTTAACATTCTCCTTCAGAGTCCCCCTATTATTCCCTCACATGTGATAGTCCAGACTATCCCCTGCCCACGACACAGATGCCCTTTTATGGTCACGGAAGTGGGAGCACCCCCACCCTAACCCACCCCTGCTGGGCTCTCTGATTCTCACCACCCTTTGTCAGGTGGGTGGTGGCAGCCTGGGTTTTGGTCAAGAGGGAACTTCCCACATCCCCCTGGAGGTGAGGGTAAAGGTTTCAGATTAACCGAGGGCCTATTCTCCTGGTCAACACGTGCCATGATGTCTGGGCAACTTTGGAACCTCAAGATGTCACATGTGCAGGATCCAAGGAGCCGTCCGCATATGGCGATGGGTGATCACATTTTGAATTTCAGTAGCATTTTCTCCCAGTCTTCTTTTCAGGCCATGACCTGTTTTTCCCCTCCACACGATGTATGTGTGCTTTTCTTTCCGGGCTGTACCCTCTGCCACTCCTGTCACTCATTGCCATGGTCTGAGCTCCCAGCGTAACTTCCCATGACTTCCCTCCACTCAGGGAAAGTCAAACCTCTGTGTCCCCAGAACCCTAGGGCACAGTGGGCTATTGAATTCAGTTGAGCGAAGACCTTTCAGTAGGACACCTGGTACACTGGGTTCTCTGCCATCAACAACCACCCAGAGGAGGGGAGTTGAGTCCCCCCAGGGGGACTGAGTGACAGTCACCCAGGAATGAACATAAAGCATTTCTGAAAAGCTCATTGTTAAGTGTCTATTAAAGCCTACCTATACGCCTGGGCTGAATACGAAAGCACAAAAGCACTTCGCACAAAGCCACAGTCTGATTGCACTCGAAAGAATAATTAGAGGGAAATATATTGTATGCGATCAGGTGCTCAGACATGCAGAATGTGACTCAAGGGCTCAGACTCTGTTGTATAATCATGATTCAAACACACACACCTACAATAGCAAGCGGGCTCCTACCTTGTTGGTGAAAAATCAATGAAAAGTTCGCTACTGTCTATGATGTCACTCTAACATCAGTCAGGGTTTTCTCTGGCATTTAATTGTTCCTTTAAAAAACAACAACAACAAAAAACAAACACCTCGTTTGAACATCTCTGAACTATCTAATAAGAATGCAGTTCTTGTGGCCACAAACAGTTCTTCCTATTGCCAATAACAACTGTTGCCTCATTACCTACTTGCTCCTTAGATGTAATTTCAATAGTGCATTCTCTAAGCCAGTGGTTCTCAACCTGTGGGTCGAGACCCCTTTGGGGGTTGAACGACCCTTTCACAGGGGTCACCTAAGACCATGGGAAAATGCAAATATTTACATTATGATGCGTAACAGTAGCAAAATTTCATGGTTGGGGGGTCACCACCACATGAGGAACTCTATGCAAGGGTCACAGCCTTAGGAAGGTTGAGAACCACTGCTCTAGGCTGATGCAGTTCTCAGGATCTTCCCTTAGGAACCCAACTAGTGACAGCCACCTCCTCCCTCCCCCTTCCCCAAAAGCCTCTGCAGGGAGCCTTGATGCTGCAGAAAGGATCCCCGAGATCTCCCCGGAGAAAGACCTTGGTGAACTTCGCAGCCAGCATCAGACTCTGAAGAAGAGAAGACAAATGCCGCCGGGAGAGGACCGGACACAGAGGCCTCCTGCATTCCTTGTTCTGCGTGTCGGGCTCAAGATAAGTTTTTCCATGAAGCAGTCCAACCCCCGTTGCTGCAAGACCTGGTGTGTGTGTGTGTGTGTGTGTGTGTGTGTGTGTGTTTTCCTTAAACAAGTCAGTAAACTCACTGGAACTTCTGTCGAGTCTGGTGACTCTGTATACATGGGTGCAAATTTAACTTGACACGTTACTTTCTTTCTAGAAAACAATTTATACTCGGACAACCACGGAATCCCAGCGTTGAAAGGACCTTAGCAGCCAGCCAGCCCAAACGCCAAGCTTTCCCAGAGCAGCTGAGCTGAGGCCCCGGCGTCAGATATTTCTCATGTCCCTCTGAGCATCATCAGATGGCTGATGATTTTTTTTAATGTATTTTATTGATTTTTCAGAGAGGGAGAGGGATAGAAAGTCAGAAACATCGATGAGAGAGAGACATCAATCAGCCGCCTCCTGCACAGCCCACACTGGAGATGTGCCCGCAAGCAAGGTACATGCCCCCGACCGGAATCGAACCCGGGACCTTTCAGTCCACAGGCCGACGCTCTATCCACTGAGCCAAACCGGTCTTGGCTGGCTGATGATTCTTGCTGGGAAGGTGGACGGATTCTGGGGTCTTGGTTTGGTAGTTTGTTGAGGAGCAGAAACTTTTTTAAAATATATATATATTTAAAGAAAAATGTCAGTGTTGTTCTTTTCATCTTCCCTAAGAGGGGCCTGAGACCCAGAGGCTCAGCGAGGAGCATTTGGATCAGGCCACCGGGGTTCCATTACCCACAAGCCTCTACACTCTGTCAAGCATTCCACTGGACTAGAACATTTGGACAAATCTAAGAAAAAAAGCAGGAGAAAAATAACTTTTAAAAAGAGATTAAAACTGATTGATTTATTTACTTTTTTAGCCACCCAACAGCCTCCGGTATCCATTCCTCTGTTTTTCTATTTTTCTTTTTCACTCTAGAAAAGTCTGTACTTTTGGAAATTCCAGCATGTTTTGTCGTTTTATGATAACTCTCCCCTGAAATATATGAAGATTTGAAAAACCCTTCTGCCAGTTCCCCACGAAATTGAATGAGTAGTTTCAAATCTCAGGGCTGGAAAACCAACAGAACAGAAGTACATACATGAACTAGTTGAGGCACCAGGTCAGGAGCAGTCACCTACAGTTTGTCCTAGCAGACACGTGCGCAGAACTGGGAGGAGCTATATCCAGGAGATGGCTCTAAGCGGGAGACCAGCATGCGGAATTACTGCTTGGGCTGAGATCTCACCAGAAGGAAGCGTTCGCCTGCGCGATGACCAGGAGACCCGAGAGAGAGACCTTAGACTGCACACAGGACCGGGGGAGAGAAATCTGATGTCAGAACAAAGGTCCGATGAGCAAGTTCAACTGAATCGAGGCGAATTGGTCCAATAGGATAGAACCTTAAACTTGTCAGACCTCCCTGCATTGCGTGTGTGTTCCCCAACCGGAGGCGGTAATGCAGTAAAATAGTTTTGACTCTGATTATGCAGAAAACCCAGGGAGGAGATATTCCAGAGTGGAGAGCTTGCAACCGCAAGAAAAGGGACCATCTGGTCGACCTGGTGGCCCCCAGAAGGTCTTGACAGCAGCACCAGCAGGTTGCTGTTGACTCATTCTCCTCCAAGAATTCCATGGAAGGACTTGACCAAAGGTCCTGTTTGTTTCCCTTCAAAATAGCAGCTGCTCACTCATGGTTGGCACGTCTATTAAGCTCAATGGGATTTTCCTTTTTCTTTAAATTTTACATTTTATCAAATAGAAATTTAAAGGAATAGGAAAGTTAAAAAGATATAGATATTTATACACCATCCCCTACAAGAATTGGTTCGTGTCAACCTTTGGCTATAGTCCAAGATCTTTTTTTTTTAAGTATATTTTATTGATTTTTTACAGAGAGGGAGGGAGAGGGATAGGAAGTCAGAAACATTGATGAGAGAGAGACATCGATCAGCCGCCTCCTGCACGCCCCACACTGGAGATGTGCCCGCAACCAAGGTACATGCCCCCAACCGGAATCGAACCTGGGACCTTTCAGCCGACACTCTATCCACTGAGCCAAACCGGTCTTGGCTCAAGATCTTTTAAAGACAAAGTTGAAGCTCCTTGGTTTCTTGTCCAAGACCATTGCCCCCTCTCCCTCTCCAGAGGCAACCTCTGTCATGAGTTCAGCAAGCATCCTTCCCAGGATTTTATACCTGCATCCTCTATTAGCACAAGATACTCAGAGGACAGTGTCTACCACTTCCAAAATGCTACAGGCATAAGGTTGTAGGTATGAATCAACAATTTGCTATTTTCCAGCTAATATGTTCTGAGATCTGGTATTCTACCTCTCACAGAGTCTCTGTGACCACTAGTTTAGAGAATTATTAAAAAAAAAAAAAAAGAATGATTTCCATAGGAGAAAATGTTTCTATTAGACAATGAAAGATCAAAGTGATGACAATTATGGTCCAAAGAAAGACGTTAAAAGCACTCAGCTGCACTTCCCAGGGTATCATGAATACTATGACTGATCACATTAAAAACACATCATTTTTTAAAAATCCCAATGAGTCCTAGTCAGCCTAGCTACTTTCGTTTTTACTTCATGGAGCTATTTTATTCAAATGAAAGAGCTCTAAAAATGAAGGCACATTCCCCACCCCCTAAAAGAATTAAATTATTCTATCTCTTGCCCCACAGTTCATTGAAGTTGAAAAAAGTAAATACTTAAGTTCTCTTTTTATAGTTTCAGCTTATTTAGGTTAGAGCTGGCTTCAATTTTTTAAAAATCTTAATTGATTTTTGGATAAAGAGGAAGGGAGAGGGAGAGAGAGAAACATCGATTGGGGATTGAGACCACACAACCTAGGCATGTGCCCTGACTGGGAATCAAACTGGCAACCTCTTGATACAGGGGTCGATGCTCAACCATTGAGCCATACCGGCCAGGCAGGGCTGGATTCCATTTTTTTGTCCTTATTTCTCATAGTTTGTAATTCCACTACACTAACAGATATACTTTTTCCATTTCTTAAATTATGCAGAATAGTAGTCTGTAGGAAGGGCTCATTTTTAGTGCGTATGTGTGTGTATGTGTGTGGTTTTCTCTACTTCATTGCAAGGCAATATTTTTTTAAAGGCCTCATGCTGGTGAGTGGAAGTTGACATAATAATAGAGCACAACAACTTTTTTGGAGTCTGAAGGTCTGTGATGTAAACCCCCCAAGTTTGTTTTTAAAAGGTTTTCATAATCCCTGGTATAAATATACTTATTTACATAATTTCCAAAACACGTACTTTGAAGCCACAGTCCTTCCAGCGTTATCTGTTAGTCACCACTACATGTGGGATCTGTGAGCTTGGATTCCAACACACGATCTTGCCGTCTTTAAATTTTGTGAGAGTTGGATTTCAGACAGACTTACCCCATCTTGCCTCGAGGACGCGTCTTCAGCACGCCACCCACTTTGGAGGAGAGAAGGTTCCCATGTTTCCATACACGCGGCCTCTGTGGAATCATATCGGAGGGAAGAGAAGTAAAATAAATGTTTATAGGTGGTGGGCTTTAAACTGGCCTCCTCGGGAACATTCTGCAATCCCTCCTATCATCGCCTCTTTGTTTTGCCCTGTGACTTCTGACCAGGGCCCCGGGGGATCCGTGGAAGTCAGAAAGGACAACACACGCTGCCCGTTGGACACATGGAGGGTCTACCTGTGTCTACGTGGTTTCGTGTGGACTTGAACTACCCTGGCTCAGAGCAGAGGGGGAGAGGGAGGACTTGGCTTATCTGTTTGGCTTCCAGGGGAAGCACCTGAAGGCAGCCTCACTGGGTGTTTTCAGACTCAGATGAACCCAAAGGGCAGGGAGAGCCAGAGACCCTGGGACCAAGCCCTCTGCTCGGTCTTGACTGGACCTTCACCTGACCCTCTGTAACAGCGGTTCTCAACCTGTGGGTCGCAACCCCTTTGGGGGTCGAATGACCCTTTCACAGAGGTCGCCTAAGACCATCGGAAAATGCAGATATTTACATCACGATGCATCACAGTAGCAAAATGTCATGGTTGGGGGTCACCACCACATGAGGAACTGTATGCAAGGGTCGAGGCCTTAGGAAGGTTGAGAACCACTGCTCTGTAAGTTTCTCTTCATTTTTTGCCTGTAGGTCACTTGTTGGCACCTTTCTAGGCTTTTCAGTCTGACAGAGGGTCTTCTCTTGACCCTTGGAGGACTTCCATTTTTTACTACCTTGAAAAAAAATTTTGCAGGTTATCTTTCATTATAACTTCTCATTACAACTTGTTTGACTAATGTGTTCTCTGCATTTCAGCTTTTAAAAATCAAATGGAGATGCCCAGCTGGCGTGGCTCAGCGGTTGAGTGTCAACCTATGAATCAGAGAGGTCAGGGTTCGATACCCAGTTGACCACATGTGTGGGTTGCAGGCTCAATCCCCTGTAGGGGGCATGCAACAGGCAGCTGATCAATGATTCTCTCTCATTGATGTTTCTATCTCTCTCTCCCTCTCCCTTCCTCTCTGAAACCAATAAAAATGTATTAAATAAAACAAAGTAAACATGAAGTAAGTAAATAAAATGGAGAACAGGAAGGACGAGGGGAAGAGATTCAAAGACGGAGACCAGATGCCAGCAGTCCCCCAGCGAGCTCCGCCTCACTTGGCCCTTCCCACCTGTCAGCGGATCCCTCATTTCAGTCCCCGATGGTCCCCTTGACCTTGAAGACAGCTTCCTGGGAGAAGTTCTTAGTGTCACACCTAAAACCATTATTCTTGGCTGCTCAGTCATGGAGAGGAGCTAAAATATTCCCTCTGGGGAGCTGTAATCCCAGCCCTAAGGAAGATTTAGGCCTGAAACGCGCTCTCTTATCTCAAGATAAGTAAGCTTACCAATTAAAATTCTTGATTTGTTATCTGCATAACTTTCTCACACTGAGGTGATTGAGAGGAATGATGGATATAATCTCCTTCCATCCCTCCAGATCCACTATCCATTCTTCTTCCACCCAAATATGGTCTTTTTAAACACTCAATGTAGGCAACAGTATAATCTTAAGCCATAAAAAGACCAGACTGTCAGGGCCTTGATACCATCATCATCTTCATCATCATCATCATCATCACCATCATCATCAACAACATCATCATGAAACGCCTGTTAAGCTCCTGCTCTTTGCAGGACCCATACAAAGAAATGCAAGATGCAGTTCCTGACTCAGAGATATCTCTAATAGTGTGTGCCTATAAAACATTCATATATTTGCATGAAATTAAAAGATAAATAGGCCGAAACCGGTTTGGCTCAATGGATAGAGCTTTCGGCCTGTGTACTGAAAGATCCCAGGCTTGATTCCGGTCAAGGGCATGTGTATCTTGGTTGCGGGCATATCCCCAGTAGGAGGCATTCAGGAAGTGGCTGATGGATGTCTCTCTCTCATTGATGTTTCAAACTCTCTATCCCTCTCCCTTCCTCTCTGTAAAAAAAATCAATAAAATATTTTTTAAAAAATAAGAAATAAATGCAAAAAAAAAAAGGAAAATGGAGCAATGTTAAAAAAGATAAATAGGCTTAAGGGGAAGGCTATGGAAAGTGCTCGACCACACACGTGCAATAAATTCTACGTGTGTGTGTGTGTGTGTGTGTGTGTGGTGTGTGTGTGTGTGTGTGTGTGTGTGTGTGTGTGTGTATGTGAACAGACTTAGGAAGGAGTCCAACCTGACCTGTCAGAGGCGAAGCTTAAAGCTGAAGGTTTGCTTTAGCTGCAGGGCAAGGACTGCCTTCTTTTATATGCATATAAAGTCCAGGCTGTTGGGTGTACCGGGAAGTATTAAATCAGTGTGGGCCTTTGCTATGGATACAACATTTAATGTTTGTCTTCTAGCCAGTTTACTAAGAACAGTGTGAGGTTTGTAGCTTGGAAAAGATTGAGAACTGTGGGTTTTTGCTTTTTGTTTTGTTTCTAACTTATCTAATACTGATAACATTGGCTTAAAATTTTTTTCTTGTTTTAAAATTAATACACACAGTGGTATGTATGAACTACAAACATGAAAACGCACCCGTTGTAGCAGACAGTCCCGTGGGTTTTGACAAACATACAGCTGTGTAACCACAACCACATTCAAGAGATCAAAGAGTTTCATCACCTCCACAAAAATTCCCTGCTGAAACGGGTTTGGCTCAGTGGATAGAGCGTCGGCCTGTGGACCAAAAGGTCTCAGGTTCGATTCTAGTCAAGGGCATGTACCTTGGTTGCAAGCACATCCCAGTAGGAGGTATGCAGGAGACAGCTGATTAATATTTCTCTCTCATCAATGTTTCTAACTCTCTGTCCCTCTCCCTTCCTCTTTGTAAAAAATCAATACAAAAATATATATTTTTTAAAAAATTCCCTTGCACCCTTGCGAGGCACCCTTTTCCCTTACCTCCAGCTTTGGGGAACCACAGATCTATTTTCTGTCCCTACAATTTTACCTTCCCCAGGATTCATGTCAACGGCATGTAATTCAAAAACAATTTTTTAAAAATTATTTTCATAAATTAAAAAAGAGTTATCATCCCAAAATGTCAATAGTACCATGGCTGAGAAACTCTGCATAGGGGGTTGTCAGAGAGATTCACTCAAGGGCCACCCTAAAGATTATGGGGGCTCCTCCTGGTATATTACATTCCCACTAAGTAAAACTGGACTTAACAAACCATTTCTGGTTGACCTTGAACCTTTTTTGTTTAACTGCTAAGATGCCCTTCGGGTCATAGATTCCTGCGCTGGGCTTACTCCCCATGAAAAGCCCTCCCTCAGGTTAATACGCACACCCTGACGAACACATGCACTTGGCCTTCCTCTGACCTGAATAAATGTCAAGTCATTGAGGTTTCCCTTTCAGTGGTGGGAGTTTGTCTTATTAAATGGTGGCCCCACGTGAGTTGCGCTTGCACCATAAATCCTTAAAAATGCTTGCAATTTATGACCAGAAAGGCGAGTCACTTACTCTCACTGTCCCCCGTCCCTCTGCCGTGAAATAGAGCATCAGGGCAGCCCCTCTCGGAGGCCGCTCTGATCTCTCCCGGGCCTCGATTCCCGCGGAGACCGCTGGGTGCCACCGCTCTGCAGCAGCACGAGGAGATCGGCCGTGTGCCACTTGTTGGCGCCACGGGTATACACTTATTGGAGTGCACATGCCTCCACTCACCCGACAAGAAACAGCTTAAGGATGAGTCACAGATAAACAAGACCCCATGATTTGCCTATAAGAATTCAACTTCCTTGAGAAAGAAAAAAAAAAAGAATTTGACTTCCTTTAAATACTCCTTATTTAAGGTTTATGAAATAAAATAAAATGAAATAAATACTCATAGATTCAGGTCATTTTGAGAGTTGGGTTTTTGTTTTTTTTTAAATATATTTTATTGATTTTTTACAGAGAGGAAGGGAGATAGAAAATCAGAAACATCGATGAGAGAGAGACATTGATCAGCCGCCTCCTGCACGCCCCACACTGGAGATGTGCCCACAAGCAAGGTACATGCCCCCAACCGGAATCAAACCTGGGACCTTTCAGTTCGAAAGCCAACGCTCTATCCACTGAACCAAACTGGTCTCGGCGAGAGTTGGGTTTTTATTTAAGTTCAGAGGTTGAGCCATTTTCCAATCCATGATTGTGACCCCAGAAGTTTATCTTCAGATGGACACAGAAAGGCAGGAGGCCAATGCCTCTCAGCAGCTGAACACTGCAATGAAAACTCACTTTTCTTGCCACTAATACCACGTAGTGACTTAATGCAGCAGGCATTTATGCTCTGTCTTTCTGCCTCAGCGGAGACTTAGGGGGACACCAAAGAGGAATGAGATAGGGTAGCTTTCTTTCTGGAATCTGCCTTGGTTTTGGGAAAGACCAGAACATCACCCTCCAATCATTAGCTGGCCATGCAAAGGCCTGACTGTCAGCTGGTGGGGTACGGAGGTGGAGGGGAGGGTGTTTCCTCGGAGCTGACACCTGCACCTAACAGGCCCTGGAGGTGGGGGGAGAGAGGAGAAACGGGGACATTTCACTGATGAAGTGACGGGGAGGGGAGCACCCACAGTGCTGCTCAGCCTGTCTGCGGTGAAGGACCATTTCTGTTTCCAGCGCGCTGAAGGCCAATGCGTCAGTGACACACACTAGAAGCGCGCTTTGTGTCACAACAAGACCCAGTCATTATGTAAGTCTTTAATTGATTTATTTTAGAGAGAGAGGAAGGGGGAGAGCAAAACCGCACCTCTGACGAGTATCCAACCCACAGCCTTCATGAATCAGGACGATGCTCTAACCAGCCGAGCTGCCCGGCCTGGGCCAATGCTGTGTGCGTCTTTAAAGCTCTATCCCAGCCTCCGTGGCTCTTCATGGTGGGGAATTAGAAGAGTAAACACAGAACAGAAACATGCCACTGGCCAGCACCGGTTCCCACAGACCACACGTGGGCGACAAGAAGGAAAGAGAGAAGAGGGCGCCTGGAGCTGAACTTATCAAGGGGGAATGGACCACAGTTCACATTGATGTCACCCACCAAGTCTGGGCTTAATGCAATAAGAAACGGACACGATCAGAATGACTCCTCCCTTGCCAAAACCGGTGTGGTACAGTGGGTAGAGCGTCGGCCTGTGGACAGAAAAGTCCCAGGTTCGATTTCAGTCAAGGGCATGTATCCTGGTTTTGGGCACATCCCCAGTGCGGGGCGTGCAGGAGGCGGCTGATGTCTCTCTCATTGATGCTTCTAACTCTCTATCCTTCTCCCTTCCTCTCTGTAAAAAACCAATAAAATATATTTAAAATAAAATAAAAAAATAAAAAATAAGTAAAAATCCTTCCCGAAGGGTGAGGATATTTATAAAAAAAAAAAAAAAAAAAAAGAATGACTCCTCCCCCTCAAACCCTCTTGATATTTTCCTTCCCCCACGTCTGTGTCCTCTCAGACAATGGGGAGGGGAGAAACAAAGGCAGAAAAGAAAGGCGGGCAGAGGTGGGGCTCTGGAGGGGCCAACACCCATGGGGAATGAATCGGCAAAGAGATGTATGTCCCCAGGGCTCAGCCAGCCCCGCCCTCGCTGTCCATCCGGCCACCTGGCACTCTCTGGGCCTGTGGACTCCGTGTGGTCACACTCTGCCAGCCGAGAGCTGTGTGTGGGTTTCAGGTTCCCACGACGCCTCCCCGGCGAGTCACCGGGCAGTACCCGCCACGCACCCTCAGGGGCCAGCCCCCCTGAAGACAGGCCAGCCACTGCCCCCCTACCAATGGCTCTCTAGTTCGGGTTTGGAGCTCATAGAAGCGTCCAGCGACTGCCATCAAAGAGTCCTCGCCCCCTTCCCTCCCACCCAGGGCTCCCACCAGCTGCGGGCACTAAGGTGGCCGTGACTTTCCTTCTCTCTCCGTCCAGCCAACCGCCAACCAGGCACCGAGGGAAAGCATCCGATTGGAAGAGCCGGCGTGAACTGTCTTTGGAACAAGTCTTCCCGAACTCGGGATGAAACTCCATCACAAACTGAAATGCCTCTAACTCAGTGGTTCTCAACCTTCCTAAGGCCGAGACCCTTGCATACAGTTCCTTATGGGGTAGTGACCCCCAACCATGAAATTTTGCTACTGTAATGCATCGTGATATAAATATCTGCATTTTCTGATGGTCTTAGGCGACCCCTGTGAAAGGGTCCTTCGACCCCCAAAGGGGTCGCTACCCACAGGTTGAGAACCGCTGCTGTAACTGCTCACTGCTCGCAGGAAAGGCTACAGAAAGAGATCTTCGTCAGACTAAGTCCCTGGGTGCAGCGATGTTTGCAGGGATCGCAGCAGCAGTGCATCTTTTTTGCCTTTTAATTCCTCAAGGCGAAGGGAGATTCATTTGACCCAGACACAAAGCGGTCTGACAGGGAGAGCAAACTTTGTGCTTTCTTTTTTCTTTTCTTTTTTTTAATATATTTTATTGATTTTCTACAAAGAGGAAGGGAGAGGGATAGAGAGTTAGAAACATCGATCAGCTGCCTCCTGCACACTCCCCACCGGGGATGTGCCAGCAACCAAGGTACATGCCCTTGACAGAATCGAACCTGGGACCTTTCAGTCCACAGGCCGATGCTCTATTTACTGAGCCAAACCGGTTTTGGCTTCCATTGATTTTTTAGAGAAAGTGGAAGAGAGGGGAAAGGACAGACAGGAAGAACTATGGATGTGAGATAGACACATCGATGCACGTGCCCTCACCAGGGCCAGGGATGGAGCCTGCAACCAAGGTCGGTGCCCTTGACTAGCTAGGATTGAACCTGGGACCTTTCAGTCCGCAGGCCGACGCTCTATCCATTGAGCCAAACCGGTTTCTGCCAAACTTTGTGCTTCCTGACACTTCGGCATCGAACTCGGGGTAAACAGCATTAAAGTTGAATGACATTATTTTGAGAAACCGTTCCTGGAACTGCCTCTCAGCTCTTCTTCCCACCTTCACCCTCTTCCCACCTCCATCCTCCCTGCATATTAAATCCATCCCCCCAAAATACTCCTCTCGCTTCCCTCCTGTGCCCCTGATCTGCAGCGGCAGCCAGCAGCGTGTCCCGGAGCCAGCGCCTGGCAGAGGCCGGAATCTCAGCCATTCCACCCCGTCTCCCTATTTGCGAGGGGTGCGGTGGAGGGACGGCTAAGGTGACTCCCTCACAGCTCCTCCTGAGTGATTGACAGAAGGAAGAACCAGCGCTGCAGATCCAGGCAGGGCTGTATTTTTTTCTTCTTTTTGCCTCAATTCCTCTGATAAGCTTTCAAAGAACAATCTGACCGCACATCCCTGCAGAGCGGTGGTTCTCAACCTTCCTAAGGCCGCACACGACCCACCAGTTTACCGCGACTCGAGCGTCTAATAGTTTCCCACGCCTCAAGGTTACAGAACGGATTAAACTCGTATCTCGAGGTGCCACTGTATAGGATTGCTAGCCCTCAGTCTTCACTGGACACTAAAGGCGTGGGGAGGTAAGCAGGGACAGGCCGCACCACATGTGTGCGAGCAGCCCCGGGTCCTGAATTCTGCCTGGCACCGATGGCCACTCCGTGTGTGGCCCTGGAATCACTGCTCCCCGAGAGTCTGGAGAGCTGGCACGATCTCCGTGTTTCTCTCCCTCCCGGTCCCCATGCACCTCCTCTCCAGCCCTGACCCGTGGGTTCGGTGGCGATGGGTAAGGGTCTGAGCCTCTCCCATTCCCCAGGGAAGCGGTCCCTTTAAGGGTGTGTGCAATAGCTGCGGGAAGTCATTTACCAGAATTTCTCTTAGGGAGAGCACTGGGTCTGGATGCGAGTCCCAAGACACATCCCTGTTACTACAGGCGATTGCCCAACGGCAAACCGTAGGGAGAGGAGTTTGTTTTGATCCTGAGCTGTGGTGGGGGAGGGGAGGGCAGAGAAAGAGAAGTCATAGAGATGGCAGAAACCCTGGCACGGGACCAGGGCACCAGCCCGTGACCTTCGTTCACCTCTTCCGTTAAGGCAGAGTTTCTCAATGTCAGCACTATTGACGTTTTGGGATAGTGTTGTGTGTTTTTTTTTTGTTTTGTTTTGTTTTGTTTTTTTTGCAGTGGAGGGAAGTCCTGTCACTGCACCATCTCCGATCTTTTTTTTGTTTTTAATGTATTTTTATTGATTTCAGAGAGGAAGAGAGAGGGAGAGAAAAGGAGGTAGAGCAGCGGTTCTCAACCTGTGGGTTGCGATCCCTTTGGGGGTCGAACGACCCTTTCACAGGGGTCGCCTAAGACTATTGGAAAATACCTATTTCCCATGGTCTTAGGAACCAACACACCACTCCGCGGTGGAGCAAAGTGCAGCAATGTAGTTTACTGTTGTCATATGAAGACTGTTGTTACCCAGGCTACACCATGATTCAAGACAAAATTTCATTTATTTGTAATTAGAAATAAATAAATCACAATATATAATTACATATTGTTTTTGTGATTAGTCACTATGCTTTAATTATGTTCAATTTGTAACAATGAAAATACATCCTGCATATCAGATATTTACATTACAGTTCATAACAGTTGCAAAATGACAGTGATGAAGTAGCAACGGAAATAATTTTATGGTTGGGGGTCACCAACCCATGAGGAGCTGTCTTAAAGGGTCGCAGCATTAGGAAGGTTGAGAACCACTGAGGTAGAGGGAGAGAGAGATAGAAACATCCATGGTGAGAGAGAATCATTGATAAGCTGCCTCCTGCACGCTCCCCACTGGGGATCAAGCCCACACCCCTGGGCATGTGCCCTGCCTGGAATCGAACCGTGACTGGTTCATGTGTTGATGCTCGATCACCGAGCCACGCCAGGTGGACCCAGCATCCATACTTGTTACCCATAGATGCCACTAGCACCCCTCCTCCGGGACAATCAAAATCTCTCCAGATGCTCGCCGAAACTGGTTTGGCTCAGTGGATAGAGCATCGGCCTGCAGACTGAAAGGTCCCAGGTTCGATTCCGGTCAAGGGCACATACATTGGTTGCAGGCACATCTCCAGTAGGGGGCGTGCAGGAGGCAGCTGATCGATGTCTCTCTCTCATCGATGTTCCTAGCTCTCTATCCCTCTCCCTTCCTCTCTGTAAAAAATCAATAAAACATATTAAAAAAAAATGTCTCCAGATGCTGCCAATGCCCCCGAGCTAAGACAGCTAAACTCCCCACGTGCTGCGCTAAGTGAACTATTTGTGAAAAGCACCGGAGGGATTGAGTTTCTGGCAGGGCTGCCGTGGACCAGGCCGGGGCCATGTGAGGGCCCGAGGCAGGAGGGATCATGGGAATATAAACCCCGAGGATTTGCAGATCGAGTGGGTCCTGCTTTGAAGTTTTACGGGCCGGGGTGTCTGGGGGCCGGGAGTCTGCCTGCGCCCGCGTTACCCCTCCCTTTAACCCGGTCAGGTCTCAGCTGTAAACAGAGAGATGCCTCCGTGTCCCTGGCGCGTGGCCATGCGTCTTCCTTCGTTTCCAGCTCTCACCCAGGCTGTGCCCACTTCTCCCGTGGGAATCCGGGCATCAGCGGGGCCTGGTCCCACCCAGGAGCTGTCCTGCTACCCAAGTCTGCACCCGAGTCTCGTGTGTCCTCCTGACAGAGGCGCCAGCGGGCATGTACATGGACACCAATGAAGTGTCAGTGGGACAGGCATCGTGGGGCCTCAGGACAATTTTTGTTTTTTTTTCAGGTTCAAGCGAAGCAATATTTTTTGGAGGTGGTTTCCTTCAGGATCGATGTGTCCTGAAAACGGGTGTGTCCCGCTGCTGGTTTGGGTTTGGGCTTGTTAATGCTCAGTTCCCAGGGATGACGGCCTCTGTCTATGTCCTACCGGCCTCTGTGATATTCTCTCGGGGGAGCATTTTTAAAAAATATATATTTTATTGATTTTCACAGAGAGGAAGGGAAAGGGATAGAAAGCCAGAAACATCAATGAGAGAGAGACATCGATCAGCTGCCTCCTGCACGCCCCACCCTGGGGATGAGCTTGCAACCAATGTACATGCCCCTGACCGGAATCGAACCTGGGACCCTTCAGTCCCCAGGCCGATGCTCTAGCCACTGAGCCAAACCGGTTTCGGCTCGGGGGAGCATTTTGAACCGGTTTGTTCTATATGGTGCCCACCTACTTGTGTTCATTAAGAGCTAAGATCCTCAGAATTTCTCCCCAAAAATCACTTCCTTCTCTCCTCCGCTGGGTGCCTGTTCTCTGCCAGATCTCTAGACCATCGTGGTGGTTTACTCATTCATTCAAGTCAAATTAGCATGTTGAGGGGCTGGGGCAGAATGAGGGGGACTTGGAAACCAGGACACACCATTGATTGAGGGATGACAGGTGCCCTCCAACACTTTAGGGAATTCATCAAATGGAAAAATTCCATTTTACAGATGCAAACACTGAGGTCCAGAGAGGTCAGGTAACTTGCCTGTTGTCACCGTGTTAGCGGCTGAAGGCTCTGACTGTGAACTAACCCTTCCCCTCTGATCCTGTCTATGCCAGGAAAGAGGCGAGTACCAGTCACAATTTTGTGCGTTTCGGTAAACAGTTTTGCCTACCTTTATGGAGAGTTTTGCTTTATAAATAATGGGATGGTTGTTTTCAAAAGTCTACCCTTCGAACAGATTCCTAGAGATGGCATTTGGGGCCAAAGGTGATGAACATATGTTCGAGGCTCATGGTGCATACTGCCCAAGTCCCTTTCAACTCAAAACAACACTGCTCTTTTGCGAGGTGAAATATGCTGTCTGCTCAGTTTATTGTGTGTTCTCTCTTTATCTCTAAAGTTGACTATTCTTTCACATTTATTGGGAGTCTGCACTTTGGTTCAACTCTTGGTCTATTTTTTCGGTGAACTCTTTTCTCGGTGTTTTATGACATTTGCTTGTAAAATAAGGTTGCTTGCTCGTTATCAGAGTGTTAAAATATTTTGTCACTTTGTCACTTGCCTTTTTATTGGTCAATGTTTCTTTAGATACATAAGCATTTCTTTTATTTTAGTGAAAAAGCTCATTCTTTTTCCTAATAAGTTATTCTATTGATGTGGTACTTAGAAAGCGCTCAATTCTGATATTTTCTTTTGTTTTTTAGGAGGCTTTGTGTTTGACTTCTATGTTAATCCATATGCAATATGTTTCTCTGTGTGTGTGTGTGTGTGTGTGTGTGTGTGTAGTTTTTTGTTAACCCTCACCGAGAATGGGAGAGAGAGAGAGAGAGAGAGAGAGAGAGAGAGGGAAATATCGATGCATCCATCGGTTGCCTCCCACACACACCTAAAGCAGGGCCAGGAATCAAACCTGCAGCCCTTCAGTCTAAGGGCTGATGCTCTATCCACTGAGCCAAACCAGCTAGGGCTGTAATATGCTTTACTACATGAGATGAGAGTCTACCTCCAACCGTTTACAAATAACCAATGTTTCCATGACTTTCTGAATAATCCAGATCTTCCCTCACGGTTCCTTTATGACCTATTAAGTACTTAATTGGTTTGCAGTCTCTTTTAGGTTACCCATTTGGTTCTGTCTGTCCATTTAACATTTCTGATGCCCAGAGCATCATGTTTTAAAGTAGTTTTCTGACCTCCTTAAATATTTAAGGCCCTTTCCTCTCCTCATCATCCTTTCCCCACACTTTCCTGAGCCCTGTTGCATGCTGGTTTTACCAAAGGAACTTTGATCACTTTGCAATCATGTCATTTTTCTTCCAGAGAAGCAACGTATTATTCCCAGGAAGGTTGGTTGTGTTAGCTCGCTGCCGTGTTCTCACGCTGACTCTGGGCTCATTAGCTCCCCTTGTTTCTGCCTGGAGTTCCCTTCCCTCCCCGCCCCACCTCCTCAGCCAGGTAACTCTGGCCACTGGTTCAATCGCTCCGTTCTCTTCATCTGTCTGTCCCGTGTCACCCTCCCCCGGCCAGCGCCCCCTCAAAACCCGAAGTGTCTCAGGAGCGGAGGCAGAATGCTATCCTCACCCCTCTGCCCAGCAGCCCCGCTTCCAGCAAACGGTGGAGAATAAAAGAACGCGCTGAAATGGAGCCGGGCGGAGGCGGATGTGGGGGGTGAGTGTCAGCCTTGATCTTGAGGGAGCCTCGGGGGGCTTAGCCGGGCCCTTCATGAACTCAGAACACTCCCACCCCCTTCCTCTTCTCCTGGCTCCTGCAGAACGCTTCCGGCACCTCTGCGCTCCGCTCTGAACTGCTTCGGGACTGCAGCCACACGCCCACGGGGAAGGCAGGTTATGAGATGATTGCCGTTAAGGACCCAAGTCAAAGACTTAAGGAAGTAAATTTTCATTTCACAGCACAGCGTGTGCATAGGTATTGCCGTGCGTTATGGCTCTGACTCAGTGGCTATATTCCTTGCTTCTCTGCCCATCAGAAGCCCAGTAAACCATGTCCGCAGTGTGCCAATGACTGTCATTTTGGATATTCTGAATGATTCACAGCCTTTCTGCTCAGGCTAACCACGGAAGGACTCTCTCGGTCTCGAGCATTAACCCTGAACATCCACAACCCTCTCTCGGTCATCAGATGAGCTTGGGAGAATCAGGGTTTCCTACGGGAACCCCTGGAGCTGAAACAGGGGCCACAGGATGATGGAGGCAGCATCTTTCTAGACGGGGAGCGGAACCCTGATCTGGGGGCTCGCTGCTTGTGCTCATACCTGTCCCCACGCAGCTTCCATTTCAAAGGTGCAGGCGAGGTCTTGCTTTGGGGAAGGGAATGACTGTCTCACTGGGGACGCTTTGGAGCTGAAACAGAAGGCGAGCCATCTTCCTCCTTAGTTACACTCTCAGCCAAAGCGGCTTCGTTTGTCCCCGGTAAACAGTTACCACCCCTTCTACATGGCGCTCGCCCCTGCAGTGTGACAGAAGTGGCAGGATGGTAGCTCGGACGTGGGTGGGCGTGTGAAGGTTTCAGATCTGCGCCCCGGTTTTGCGCGCAGGCTACCTGCCCCGCGCTCTGGCCCTATATTTAGGCGGAGGAGCCGGGCTCTGCTTCCTTTTCTCACCCAAGCCCACACGCCCACACCCAACTGTCACGGAGCCTGCCATCCCTGCCATTAGAACTGCTACTTCTGGTCGAGGGCTTCAAGGAAACCATCGCGCCGACATAAATATACTAAGCGAGCCGTGTTCTGTGACACTCGATGGCAAGCAGCATTACCCTTCTTCATTTTGCTGTTGCACGTTGTAAAAAAGTGCCAGCTGGCTTCTGAGGAATCGAGGAGGGACGTGGAAATAGTCCCTTTCCAGGGGTGAAATGGGGTGGGTGCCAACCTCACCAAGTGAGGAGGGCTGGCTGACATGAGCGATGATGTCACGTGGCTCTCATGGACCCTCTGATGTGCTGTGATGTGATGTGATGTGATAAAACCTTGTGTATTCTCCCCACTGCCCCAAATCCCAACCCAATCCTGAGAAGAAAAATATCTGACCCACCCAGTTTGGGAGGCATTCTACAGAAGACTTGGCCAGTACGTACTCTTTAAGAATGTCAAGGTCATGAAAAATTAGGGAAGGCTGAGAAACTGTCACAGCACAAGAGGGGGAGGCGTGAGAGTTACATGCATGATCTCCCTGGAGGAAGTCCTGGAACAGAAGGAGGACATGCATGGAAAGACTGGCAGCATCCACAGGAAGTGTGGAGTTCAGTTCATCTAACGTACCCGGGAAGGTTCCCCAGTTAAGAAAACTCAGAGCCAAAACCTGTTTGGCTCAGTGGATAGAGTATCAGCCTGCGGACTAAAAGGTCCCAGGTTTGATTCCAGTCAAGGGCATGTATCCTGGTTGCGGGCACATCCCCAGTGGGGGGCATGCAGGAGGCGGCTGATCGATGTCTCTCTCTCATCCATGTTTCTAACTCTCTATCCCTCTCCCTTCCTCTCTGTAAAAAATCAATAAAAAAATATATTAAAAAAGAAAACTCAGAAATGGATCATGGAGATTATAACATGTTCACAATGGGGCAAATTGGATAAGGGCCCCCGGCTGGTTGTTCAGTGGTTAGAGCTTTGGCCTGGGGACTGAAGGGTTGAGCCTCCTTCTATCCGGCCAGCCTTTTAGCTCACAGAGCCCTCGTCACTCCAGTGCGTTGAACCCGGGACTCCTGCAGAAACCTAGACTGTTGCAAAGAAAGGCATCAGCCCAGCCGCTGGGGCTCAGTGGTTGAGCATTGGCCTAGGAACTAGGAGGTCAGGGTTCGATTCCCGGTCAGGACACGGGCCTGGGTTGCTGCCTCAATCCCCAGTAGGGGGTGTGCAGGAGGCAGCCGGTCAGTGATTCTCATGAGGGATGTTTCTATCTCTTCTCTCTCTCTGAAATCAGTAAAAATATTTTAGAAGAAAAGAAAGGCCTCAGAGCTCCTCTGAGACAGAAGTCCAGGTAACCAGGTCACAGAGCCTGGCTCCTGCCTTGGCACAAGAAGGAAATAAATGCCTCCCATTTTTTCCCAGTGAGCTCACGGCTGAGCAGAATGGGGGCAGAGTTCATTTCCAAGTGGGTGACTCCATCACCTTCGATGTGCAAAACACGGCCTTGCATCACGGCCACGTGCAGGGTGACACATGACACAGTAACGGGAAGAAGTGGCGCCGGGCCCTGGAGAGGGTGGTGGAGAGGAACCAAAGGGTAGAAGAGTCCTTTCCATAAATGGTAGCCAGGAGCCCTTTCTGGGGTGTCAGTGGCAAGAGCCAAGAGAGGGTAGTGCGGGCCTTTACTAACCGTGCGACTCCAAGGTGACCAGTGGCATACACATAAGGCTCACTGTCCCTGAAGGAAAAGAGCCTTGCAATACTTGTGAAAACTTCCTTTCCTTCTTTCCTTTCTCCTTCCTTCCTTCGTTCCTTCCTTCCTTTCCTTTCCTTTCCTTCTTTCCTTTCTTCTTTCTTTCTTTCTTTTTTTTCTTCCTTCCTTCCTTCCTTTCTTTTTCTTTCTTTCTTTCTTTCTTTCTTTCTTTCTTTCTTTCTTTCTTTCTTTCTTTCTTTCTTTCTTCCTTTCTTTCTTTCTTTCTTTCTTTCTTTCTTTCTTTCTTTCTTTCTTTCTTTCTTTCTTTCTCTGCCTTCCTTTCTCTTTCTCTCTCTTTCCTTCCTTTCCTTTCTTTCCTTCCTTTTCCTTTCTTCTTCTTTCTTTCATTCTTTCTTTTGTTCTTTTTTTCTTTCTATCTCTTCCTCCCCCCCGCCTCTTAATTCTTACCTGAGGATATTTTCTTCCATTGATTTTGGGAGGAGGAGAAAAGAGAGAGAGAGAAACATTGATGTGAGAGAGACACATCAACTGCCTCCCTCATGCTCCCCAATGAGCCTGCAATGGAGGTATGTGCCCTTGAACCCTCAAACCCGAGACCCTTTAGTCTACAGGCCAATGCTCTAACCACTGAGCGACCGGCTGGGGGAGAATTTTCTTTCTTAATATGAGTCTACACTATACTGTCCCCTTGACGCATAGTTCATGGTGCCACCACTTTGCTCTCGGATACCCAAGGAGTTTGTATCTATCTTGCCCATCTTGCCCACACCCCAATCCTGTTCCTCCTTTGGAGACATGCATGACCTCGCTCTAACACGTCAAGGAGTCATAGAATCTGAGGTGCCAGCCATGCCCGAGGCAGGATTGGGAACAAGGAGACACGGCCTAGAGGACTCTGGTACCTTGGGGCCTGGACCACCTGTTTCCACACCGCTGATCACCAAGCTGAAGCACTAGGTGCCACTCCAGACAGAAAGACTGACCTGCGCACCAGCAGCTGGGGAGTGGACACAGTGGGGTTTCCCAAAGAGGTAGAGGGGGATTCACACCGGCGTCATTGGAGAAGGAAGAGCAAGCTGAGGACCGGAGGAGCCTGGCTAGAATGGTGGCCACTACCGCCAGCTAATAGGGCAGTGGTTCTCACCCTTCCTAAGGCCGAGACCCTTTAATACAGCTCCTCATGTGATGGTGACCCCCAACCATAAAATGATTTCTGTCGCTACTTCATCACTGTAATTTTGCTACTGTTATGAACTGTCATGTAAATATCTGATATGCAGGATGTATTTTCATTGTTACAAATTGAACATAATTAAAGCATAGGGATTAATCACAAAAACAATATGCAATTATATATTGTGAAATATTTATTTCTAATGACAAATAAATGAAATTTTTTCTTGAATCGTGATGTAGCATGGGTAGCAGTCTTCATATGACAACAGTAAACTACATGGCTACACTTTGCTACACCGAGGAGCAGTCTGTTGGTTCCTAAGACCATGGAAAATAGGTGTTTTCTGATGGTCTTAGGCGACCCCTGTGAAAGGGTCATTAGACCCTCAATGGGGTCTCGACCCACAGGTTGAGAACCGCTGTAAGAGAGGGTCCAGAATTTCGTCCACTGTGAGGAGTGGTGACAGGGCAAGCGCAGTCTCTTTGCCGGGAGAGGAGGCAGTGGGACATCGCTGGGCACAGCTCTAGGACTGATTTCAGGGGCTGTTGCTGGTTGGCAAGCCTCCTAGCTTCACTCTCCAGCCCTCCTGGGATTCTAGAAGGCATCTAATACCTCTGCCAGTTCCTTTCTGCTTTAAGGGGACAGATTTGGTCTCTGTCATTTGCTGTTAAGAAGCCTGATTGAGCCCCAGGCGTCATGGCTCAGTGGTTGAGCATTAACCTATGAACCAGGTGATCACAGTTCCATTCCCGGTGGGGGCACGTGCCCGGGCTGTAGGCTTGATCCCCAGTGTGAGGTGTGCAGGAGGCAGCCGATCATTGATTCACTCTCATAACTGATGTTTCTATCTCTCTTTTTCTTTCTCCCTTCCTCTCTGAGATCAATAAAAATATATTTAAAAAGGAAAAAAAAAAAAAAAGCCTGACTGACACATGCCAACTACTTCTGTTTCAAATGTTCTTGGTACGTGTCCCATGGAAATGATTCCCTGGATCCTGGAAACAGCAGGCTAAATGGGTGTGGCAGCATCAGCCTGCTGCTCAGTAAGAGACTGCAAATGTGTTTTGTTTCCTCCTTTCGGAACGCATATTCAATAGCCTGATCCGACTTTACTTCTGAGCCTCAGAAACCGCCAGTCGGCACACGAGGCCTGGGAGTTAAATGTAACCGCCTTTGCCGGTTCGGCCTGTGGTTTTCCTCTGTAATGAAATGTCAGGAATAGGGGAGGGGATCCGCTCTGTCCCGGGTTGCTGCTGTTTTCAACCAAGGACCTAAGGCTGCTGGGTATTTTTGGCTTCCTCGTTCCCATTTGCAGCCCGGTTTTGGAAATCGAGCAAGATTTCAGTCCAACAGGAAGGAGTTTCTGAGCCACAACGCCGGCTTTTGGTCCCAGGTTAGAAGTGAAATTCCAGGTTAAACGTGAAATTCCTGAGGTCTCTTCTTCGCATCTGAGTGTGCTTGTTGCGTGTGGCAAACTGCATCCCCCCTGGTGTACTTTGCGGGTTCCTTCCTGCCTTCGTTCTCGCTGGAGGCAGGCCTCTGTTGCAATGATTGCAGCAGCTGCTAGAGCCTGCGGACTTCTCCTTCTTCTTGGCACGTCTGTGCAGGAGACGGCAACTCGGGACTCAGCACCAGGAGGGAATCACGGTGCCACCTCGTTGCTCTTGGAGACCCAAGGAGGTGGTTTCCATGTTGCCCATCTTGCCCGCACCCCATTGTATGACCGAGAACCCGAAAGGGAAGGGGTTCGCATGGCCGAGAGGGGAGGTGCGGGTATTATGCTCCTCCTTCAGCTCTGGAGTTTCTGAGGTTCGAGAGAGATCGAAGGTACATGATGGTATCATTTCACTCTCCCTGAGCTAAGTAAGGGCCCTCTTCAGCACCACCTGGAGAGCCTG
>PVJN01033664.1:0-23292 GCA_004026805.1 Lasiurus borealis | reverse complement strand
ATGGAGGCATGAAAATGTGCAGATTTTAAAAACAGGAAGTTATAATCAGGCCAGAAAGAGAGTCTCCTGTGTGGAAGGAGGAAAGAAGAAAGTGCTTCACAGTATTTTATTTCCTGGTCTTCTAGAGGGGTAATTGCTTCATTCATTTGTTAAGTTTATGAAACTCCCTATTATTGCTCTCCATTTAATCAATACAATTATATGTTTTACCTGAACCTTTTTTCTGTCAGAATGGGGCTATGTTATTCAGGCAATGAATAGCAGGCCATGAAAATAGATGGGGTGAGAGTACTTCCTTTTTTCATGAAAAGGTAGAGAGTTTGACAAATATCAATAAAATATAAAGTTATGCTTTATGGAATTTTTATTGATGAGATCCCGAGTTTAAACCTGGGTTTGAAAGAGGATTGTAGTATAGGTAAGCAGCATGAGAGATGCCCCAGTAGGGATGTAATTATAGTCTTTGAAGAGAACTTGCCAGCACATTCAGTGTGTTTATAAGATAGCTACCCATGAGGCCTGAATTCTGAAACAATAACAATCCAAGTCCTTATATATGTGACCAGGGAGGGATGAAGGGACAATATTTATCAATAAGTTGGCTCAATTATTTTTTTTATTTTATTAATAAAATATCTTAATATAAATTTTATAACAATGCCTGTCTTGTGTTTTAGATATTCACCAAAATAGGAAAAGGAATATGCTACCTGAACACTTACTCTGTGATGAAATATCCTCATGGGGGTGTATGCTTTCCTCTATAAATAGCTCCTAGGTGATGTGGGTTATCCCACAGCTTAAAAAGAAATCTCTAGTTAACAGTATGCATGCGGAAGTATTTAGTTAGATAGGTACTGATGTCTGTATTTCACTTGGAAGTGCATAAAAATCAGATAGATTGGAAGGTGGCTAGAGGGTTGGATATATGAGAAAGCAAGGATAGTGAATATTAATAAATGGCTCTAGGTGATTTTTACTGTAAAATTCTTTCAACTTTGTTATATGCTTAAAATGTTTCACTGTAAAATGTTGGGGAAGGTTGTGGAGTGAAAGCAATTACTATGTATTGTTAATTTCATGGCATTGACAATGCTCCCAAATCATGGGCTTCCCATTTTTAATTCCAATATATAGAAATGGAGTCAGTCACAAAACTTGATAACTTCTTTTTACTCTGACTTTTTCTCAAAGCTACCAAACTGACTTGTTAAGAGGCTGAATGTCTTAACTTGAATGTCCAAAGTAAGGAGTTCCTGGCCAGGGCCCCTCCACAGATGACGGAAACAACATCAAATGAAGCCAATTTCAGTGGAATGTCAGCTAAGACAATTCTACTGATGCTATTTTGAAATCCGAAAAACTACTTCCAAGCACTCTTGTCTTGGCATTCTGTTGGAAGCAGTCCAACTTTGGTGGGTCATTCAGGAAACTTTCAAAGTGGTAACCAGCTTTGTGTCTCCTATCTTGGCATTGAATATGGGAGTGGCATAACCTCCAACACCTTAAATTTTGGTCTCATACAGAAAAATCTGGATGCCAGAAGTCAACTTCAAATAGGCTATTGCTAGAGACTAAGTGTAGCAACTCAAATGAATGACTTTAATGAGATGAAAGGGCCCTGACTAGATGGGTCTCTTTTAAAAGGTCACTTGTCAGTTTTGACCTGTATGACACATAACTTGCTGATATCCAGATCTCATAGATTAAGCTAAAGGTTTATATTTTAGCAGCTAGTTAATGGATACAAAATGGTTTCTTGCCCTTAAGCCATTTGTTTTTTTTTTAATTCTTACTGTTGTGTGTTGTATTATGTCCCACAAAAACTAAATTGAAGTCCCACCTCCTAGTGCCTGTGAAGGTGACCTCTTTTGGAAATAGGGTTTTTGCAGGTGTAATAAGTTAAGATGAACTCATGCTGGAGTTGGTGGACTCCTTACGACTAGCATAGTTTAAAAAAAGACAGACAGGTACCCAGGGAAGAACTCCATGTGATAATAAAGGCAGATATTAGGATGCTGGAACTACAAGCCAAGAAATGTCAAGATTACTGGCAAGTCACCAGAGACTGCAAGAGAGGCATGGAGCAGGTTCTCTCTCAGAGCCCACAGAGGGAACCAAACTTGCCAATATCTTGACTTTGAACTTCTAGCTTCCATAACTGTGAAAAATACAGTTCTGTTTTAAGCCATCAAATTCATAGGATTTTGCTATGACAATCCTAGGATACAATACACTGACCAAAATGATGGAGTCCTGTAGACACAACTTTAAGAGCAATACGATCATACATCATCTCTTCCTGTTTTCTACAATATCATTGTTCATTTCTTTATTTCTTAGAGCCACACCATGTCATTCATGATGATTTCAACCTCAGTTAGAAAACACTAAAATGAAAATGTAGGAGGGGGTTCATCAGTAGGAGCCGTGACTAGTTGTGGGTCACATTTAGGTATTAATGCCAGCAAGACATTCTGGTCAGATTGTGATTTTTGCTTGGAGAAAGATGCTTATAACTCCTTTGGTAAAATTCATACTCCCCCTGCTAACAGATTGTCTTGCTCCAAATGAAAGAAGTGATGGAAAAATAATTTTGTAAAAAAACACAAACAAAATTTAAGTCACTTCTGGCTTATTTTAAATACACTTTTCCCCTGCTTTTGTCCTGAATTTTTTTCACTAAATTGTACTTTCCTGGTCTTCTACTTAGAACACAAGAACACATAAAGGGATGATATAATTTTTCTCTTTAGAAATAAGAAGTGAACATTTTTTAATCATTTATAATTGCGGGTTTAATTTCCTTAATTTGTTGTGATTTTCATGGTAAGGTTCTTAAAATTTGGCAAAAGGATGAAAGTAAAAGAGTAAAACTTGGATTGCCATTTTCCTTTATTAAGTCAGAGCCATATTGCTGAGAAGCTGCATTTCTGGGCATCAGGTTCTGAGACAGCAGACCTTGAACTTTCCCAGAATTTAGGGTCACTTGCTGTTATTGGGTTAGACACAGTAAGTGATTAGCTAGAAGGACATAATCTGCATCATGTGGTCATTGCAACCTGTTTGGCTTAGGATAAGGATGGTCATCCTGAGTAATGATAAGAGCCAGAAACTGCCCTGTGAAGAGATTTAAAATAATGCTTTCTCAAGCTCTCATAACTGCTGAAAAATGGCTTTCCCCTATTGCCACCCCACATAACCTTCTGAATCTCTACGTCCTGATGTCTTTGGAGTTCTCTCAAAGGAGGTACTACAAGCCCTTGGAATCCCAGCATCAAAAGCCATGATCAACTTCTTCTTTCTGTTCTCTAATGAGACACGTGGGGCCCCAGGTAATGTGCTGGCTGCTTAAGAATAGTCAGGCTATTATAGTGAAAACAATTGTGAGCTCATAAGCATACTTTTCTGCTAAGAAATAAAAGTGCCAGTGTTCCAGCTGAAAAGGAATTTGATGGATCCATTGTACTGATTGGTTTGGGGAGACCTGTGGATACTCTCAAGTGTGGGAGTCTATAAATCAGTGGTCTTCCTAATCTCAAACCATAAACTGATCAGAGGCTATGAGACTTGCTGCATGATTTTACATTTTGCCTCCAAAATTCTTATTGGTGTGTCCACCAGTTCAAACGAAGTATTGATTGAGCATCTTTTTTTTTAACCTATATTTCTTTCCTATACCCTATAAATTAAAGCCTTCATGTGTCCCTTAGAATGGAGTTTTTTAAAAAAATCTCTTCTTCAGATCTTGTGTCTCAAATGGAAATGACATAAAAACCATATCTGAGTCCATAATTGCTTTTTCCTGTGGTTTCTTACAGCATTCCATTTTACAATACAGTATGTTGCCTCTATGTAGCTCTGAATCCCCAGACTGGTCATACAACACCAATATTTAATCAGGTATCATTAGGGACAACTGATTTTTTGCTGGGGGTGAAGTAAACCTACCTGTTCCATCAGCATGATGGAGCAGCCTTCCTTTACCTGCCCAACGGGGTGTCTCAGAACATGGTTCTTAGCACATAGCTCTGGCAATTGCTTCATGGTCACTGCAGATCACCACTCGGATCTCTCTTCAGCTCCCTTTCCAAACTCCTGCTATTGTCCCAGAGAAGCCCATCCAATGGCTCACACTGCCCTTGCTGAGGTCACTGAACACAGAGGCCCATAAAGCTTTCCTTAAACAGAGTCAGTCACCAATCTATAGCTGTGCCAAGGGCTTTTGTCCACACTATTTAGGGCATTGAGCTTCTCCAGACGAGAGATCCTTTGGTTAGATTTGCCCTGTTACACTAGTTGGGACATTTACCACTTACTGTACATATTTAAACATGTTTCAATAAATAGCTATTAAATGAATGAAGTCTTTCAAAGGGTATTGGAGGCTTTGCCTAGAGAGTATGAAAATGAAATGCTTACCATACACAATGCTTAAGGCTGTTGCATAGACCATTTTGCTTGCAGCCAAGGTGCTCTTCCAAGAGGAAATGATGGAGCTGTGAGTAAACCGATCGATGTTTGCTTCAGGAGATGGTCCCTCTCCAAAACACGGGCCACTTGCAGTGGAATGAAGCTAAGAGAAGAAAATTCAATTCTGGGGAAGAAGGTGAAAATAGCTCTTGGGATCTCTCTGTATGTAGTTTGGCTAATTATGAAAATTATAGGATGAAATGACAGCCATTTTGTCTAAGAAGAATATGCAGGTTCATTATACTTAAATAACAATCTGCAGAGACTGCAAAGAGGGTCCTGGTGCCAATCACCACTTCTCACTCTTAGGAGAATGATAATAACAAAGAAAATGGTCAGGACTTTGGTGTGTGCCCTGGGGCTCTTGCCCTCGCCATCTGTACTGGATTAATTTCTGCCTTTTGCTTAGGGCCCTTTATGACTAAGTCTGTCTTTAAAAAATTTAATATGCTCCAATTATAGAGTTTATGTACTGAATCTTTGTTGACTTCTAAGGGAGAGTTTGCTCCCCTCCAGTATGTTCTGGCTGGAAGAATCCCTCCCCACTGAGAATCCTCCCCTGCACCGCACTGTGGGTTTCTCTTTCCACCCAACATCAACTTATGCAGAAATTACAATTCAGTTACTTTGTGCCCAATATCATGTATATTCTAAAAGCTCTAAAATAAGCAATTGTCTGACTGGATATCATGCTCCTGAGAATTTATCTGCAAAATCAGGGAATCTCAGCATTGATTAAGTCAAACCTGGAAACATATTTAGAATTTAAAATAATTTATACTTGCAATTGCTTTTTAAATGACAGCCTGTATGTTTTGGGAAGCAGAGTTTTTATCTTATTCACTAATTTACCCCCAGAGCCTAGTATAGAGCCAGGCATATAAAGGCAGTTAATAATGTTCATTTTGATTCACAGTAACAATATCTAGTACTGCTGTACCATAAAAGTAGAATGAAGAGATGGCCTTTGGTCTGGCTGCTCTAAGCTAGAGTAACTTGAATCAACTTCAGGGCTTTTCAGCTCTATCTATCTATCTATCTATCTACCTATATTTATCTGGCTAAGTGACCAGCTGACCAGCTGATCGGCCAGTAGGTATGATACACACTGATCACCAGGGGGTAGATGCTCAATGCAGGAGCTGCCAAGCAACAACAACTTTGCAGATTGCCCTCTCACACTCTGGGACCCCTCAGGGGATGATGGACTGCTAGTTTCGACCCGATTCCCTGCAGGTCAGGCTGAGGGACCACATCTGCCAGAGAGAACTCCCTCACTCCACAGATGTCCTTCAAGCCCCAGTGCTGCCCCAGGTGTGTGACTGGGGAGGGACCTCAGGAGTTGGCTCCAGGTCGTATCTGACCCACCTTGCCCAGTCTCACCCTGCTGGCCACCTTCTAATTAATTTCCTTTCAAAGTGCACAAATCCGTGCACTGGGCCTCTAGTTTTTAGTATATTTCTGGTAGCATTTTCACTCACCTAGAAAATGCTCTCAATTATTTCTCATACCAAGTACAAATTTGGCATATGGAAGGAGTTTATGGAAAGAATAAGTGATCTTAGGAGGGTCGTTTGGCATCCTCAATGGACAATAATAATATGGGAGCCTGGACATGGAACAGGAAACAGGAAACAGATGGGACCCTCTACTCAGACCCAATTGATGGAGACAGAACTGGGACAAAAGGGAACATTAGGCAGGATGGTGGAATCAAAAGCACAGCTGCCCACTTTGTGTATCATGAGTGATATCTGTGCACTCTTTGCTGGAGAGTCCTCAGCCCACGTGCTGAGATTTCCATGCATTTATCTTTGTAGATTTGAGGAGGAAGATTTTAAGATAGAGAATAAATTAAATGCTTTTAACTATTTTTCTGAAAATATTTAAAAAGACAGCAGAGTATCTAAGAGTATAGATTCTGAAACAGACTCTAGATTTGAATCAGGGAAGCTGTGTGACTTTGGGCAACTCATTTAAACTCATAGTGCCTCTATCCTCAACTATAAAGTGGAAATGAAGACCATAACAATACCTACCTAATTCATATAGTTGTTATGGGAATGACATGAGTTAATTTTCATAAAGTACTTATAACAATGCATGAACTGTAGAAATTATATGTAAATATATGTTAAATAGAAACAGTTATCTTTGGGGAGAGGTGTGTTCATTTCTGGTCTCTGATTCTGTTGCAAATACTCTATATTTCTTAACTTCTTTAGAAGATGCAGAAACCCACGATGGCTGCGTGAAATTTAAGGAGCGTGTGTTGTCGATTTAAACCTTGCCTTTAGTGTGGCGTTAAACCTCTCCTGCCCGATGAGATGTCTGAAACAGAGCCATAGTTGATTGCTCTTTGGTTTTCATTCTGCTTTCAAAATCTGAGGCAACATCCATTAGAGTTTGGGAGGAACTGCTCTCCCACTGGCACTGCAAGCGCTGCGTTTTCATCAGAAGCTGGAGGGAAGAACCGGTTTGCAAACAATTTAAATGCCCTCTAAAGATGTGCCTTGCCTAGTTTGTCTGATTTGTGAATCAAATGATTCCTGGAGGGACCCGACAGCTCAATCTCTTCATCCCCACTTCACTGGTGACTTTCTGGTGACTAAAGCCACCACATGCACATTCATATTCTGAATCCAATCAGGTGGCATGATGCTTACTGACTCATATGAGTTGTACAGCAGACTTATTTCAGGAGGACTAAAGGAAATGAATGCTCTCTCCATTATTAGAAAGTTCTAGGGAACATTGGTTTTTATCCTCTAAGGCAAGTATTATACCAGTGCTGAGCCCAGAGGAATGAAAATAAATGTAAGAGGAAGTTGGGTAGAAAATTACAATGATTGGGAAGTCTGAAAGTGAACTTTATAGACGAAGTGATGGGGTTGGTAAGAGGCAGGCAGGAGGCAGGATGAAGAACACACTGATTCACGTGCTACCTGGAAAATAATCTGCATTCCTGCTTGGCATGATTGTCTTGTTTGATTGACCACTTTTATTCAAACATTCATCCATCTGACAAGACTTAGCTTTGCTGAATTCAGAGTCAAAGAGCAGTTTATAATGAAAACCCTTTAATTTGAATTTGAGAGAAATCTGTGTGATGGGGATGATACCTATATTTGGGTTTCTAAATTCCATCCCTTTATCCTCTTAATAGTAATCTAGACTATTTCTTCTCTGAATACCAAGTCTCAGGTCCCTACATATGGCACATCTCAAAGGCCATTCAAAATAGATACCTGTCTTGCCCTAGCTGGTTTGGCTCATCCTGGCAACTGAAGGGTACTGGGTTCTATTTGTCTCAAGGACATGTACCTCAGTTGCAGGCTGAATCCTTGGCCCCCTGGTCGGGGCTCATGGGCGAGGCAACCAATTGATGTGTTTCTCATATTGATGTTTCTCTCTGTCTCTCTCTCACCCTTCCTTCTACTCTCTCTAAAAAATATAAAAATAAAATCAATGGAAAAATATCCTCAGGTGAGGATTAACAATAACAACAATGGATACTTGTCTTTGGTTTCTGGACCTCCCAAGAAGGCATGTAGCTGCCCCCACAGCCTGATATCTGCTACTGAAAACCTGAACACACCTTTCCCTCCTCCATTACCAGACTCCTGACAGGTCACAAGGAGGGGACTGTCAAATCAGACTCACATAAAGCAGAGATCTTACCCAGGCTCAAGCTTTCCTAAGCATTTCAAGGAGACAACGAGTAAACAGGAACCTGTCTAGTACTGCCAGCTCCTCGTCCCTAGGTCCTTTCTCAAAGTACTGGATAGTTTCTGGCCGGGGTAAATCTGTGCAGTCATGAAACAATGTGTGCTGTCGAATGGCTCACTTAGAAGAGGACCATTTTAGTCTTGAAACCTCTCCCCTAGAATTTTATTCAGCAGGCTCCATAGCTTCCTTTACTTTTCAGAGAGCCCTGCCCCAGAAATTCACAAATCTGTTTTGTGTAGCAGAAGTAATCCCAGGCAAGCTGGTACAAATGGCTGGGCCGATCCTCAGAGAAGGATTCTCCTACCACCAATTCAATTACTTGCTAGGCAGGAGGCGTGCCATTAATATCTTTACAAGGATATTAGATCAAGTCACATTCTTGACTCCCTGCAATCCATTCTTCCTGCCCACTTAACAGCAGGGCGAATGGGTTGCAGACCTGCTAATCTTGTCCTCCTGTGATGAAGTGGCTGCTCACTGGAAAAAGCCTGGGGGAGCGTGGCTCTGGGGAACCCATGTTGAAAGCATTCTTCCCAGAGTCCACTCTACTCATCCTAGGAAAGAGCCACGTTCTGAGACCTTCCAAAACAGCAGACAGCAAGACACTCCTTTTCTACTTGAATTGGAAATACTTCTTCCTGGCAAATTTTGCCCCTTATTATGTTTTGCTTGAGTTCCTCAAGCTTCTGCCGTTCTTGTTAGAAGAAAATAACCCAGCCCTAGAAGATGCTCTTGGGCACAGAACAAAACCACCGCATGCACCACAGAGAGCAGCTGCTTCGGCGCCCCGGGAGAAGCTCCAGTTTTATGAAAGTCTCTCTGAGCAAAACCCATTCAGATCTCACGGTGATGCTCGTGGGTGAAGCAGCCCATCCTCGATTACACTTTTTATGTGACTCTGAGATTGGAACAGAATTAGCTTTTACTTATGAGGATTGGCGACTGAGGCTTTGTCACCAAATGGAGCATAAGCAGATTTGATTCTAGGTCTCTCTAATTCTAACCTTGTGTTCTCACTGATTGCTAGTTTGCTTCTCCTTAATCACTTAGATCTCACCAACAGCTTTGTTTCATTAGTTGATTTTAATTTTTTTTTCAAATGAACAAGTGTGGGTGATTGTTTTGCTAGGGCACAGACACCATGAGAATGGAGCTCTCATCAGAACTGAGCTTTGGTGGGTTTTCCCATCTACCTACGTAGATGTGAGCTTTAAGTTATTATCTCATGATGTTCCTCCCCTTCCAATGTTCTTTCAAGTATTACATATAATATATAAATGCGTTACATGCCTTTATAAATATAGGACACTTATGTGTACATGTGTGTATAAGATATATGTGTGTCCAGAATGCCACAAGATAACTCTATTTTTGAACTTAGTTCAAATACTGGAAAACTAAAGGTCAAATTTAATTAAAAAAAAAAAAACATGCTGAGATGCACTAAGAAGTAATCACGCAACTCTCAAAATAATCCATGCTTTGAAATGAAGAGTACCTTAGACCTCTGTTTTGTATCAGTCTTATACACAGATCACCAGCATTTCTGTAAATGATATACAGACCCTTATTTTACCCTCTGGTTTCTTCAAAGGCATATGAAATGTTTCCTCAGGAATGTGATTTCACAAGAACAGCATACTTTACAAACACAATATAAGAATAGCATTTGATTTTTATGAATTGTGGTTTTCCATCAACAAACACTGATAAAGCATGTGCTGTGTGTCAGGCATGACATTTTATAAAATGGACAAATACATTATTAGCCTTTGAGAACCTCAGAGCTTGGAAATCCTATCTAATAAAAGAGTAATTTGCAAATTGACAATATATCCACCACACCCAACAGCCATGCCCACCAGCCAATCAGAGCAAGTATGCAAATTAACCAACCAAGATGGCTACAGCCACAGAGAGAGCAGGAGGAAGGTGGGGGTGACCCTGGTAATGGAGGGAGCCAGGCTTTCTGCAAACCCTAGCCAGTGCTTAAGGCAACAAACTTTCAATGGCTGTGACAACAGAAGGCTTAACTCTGCTCCAGGCTACAAAGTTTAAATTGTAGAAGATAAGTAAATCCCAAATACCAGGGCCTTTGCTTGGGTTGCCAGGGGTTGTGGCTGCCCTGCAAACTACCACAGGCCCCTCGCCCAGGCAACCCCACACCCCAAAGGAACACCCACCCTTCATGGCAAACCAACTGGTTCCCACCCATGCAGCAGGCCTCTAGCCTATCAGTAAAAGAGTAATAGGCAGATTGACCATCACTCCAACACACATGTGGGCAAAAGGTCCTGCCCCCATAATGATACAAGATGGCCACCACAAGAAGGCCAGCAGGGGAGGGCAGTTGGCAGGAACCAGGCCTACAAGGGAGGGCAGTTGGGGGTGATCAAACCTGCAGGGGAGGGCAGTTGGGGGACCTAGGCCCACAGGGGAGGGCAGTTAGGAAAAAACAGGCTGGCAGGGGAGCAGTTAGGCGTCAATTAGGCTAGCAGGGGAATGATTAATAGGTGATCAGGCTGGCAGGCAGAAGCAGTTAGGGGCAATCAGGAAGGCAGACAGGTGAGCAGTTGGGAGCTAACAGTCCTGGATTGTTGAGAGGTATGATTGGGGCTAAATGGGCAGTCAGACATCCCTCAGAGGTCCCAGATTGGAAAGGGAGCAGGCTGGGCTGAAAGCGCTTCTCCCCCATGCATGGATTTCATGCACTGGGCTTCTAGTTAAAATATATTAGGCTTGTGAGGAGCACTGCTTCTAAGGTTTAAGCTTTTTGCTACATTGAAAATGCAGTCAGTTTTAGGGGACACAGGACATGTCCCCCACTCCTGAAGTTGGAGGGGTCTGTAGGAGTCCAGGCTCCTCCCTGCATGCAAGGGCCACAGGTCAGGTGACATGGCAGTGTCTGGAGCACTGGGCAGCAGCTAGTGGGGCTGAGCTTCATTCTTCCTTCTTTCTTGCTCCTGGGTAAGTCTTAGCTTCCTCGTGCATAGCATGGAGTATTGCACTCGTGTTCACCTCATGCCCTCATCATGAGGCCAAATGAGAAAATATGCACACAAAACATTTTTGAAAACTCTCAGGTATTTAAAAGCTCTCTGAAGGCACATGTTTTTGGCCATTCTGCTCATTGCATCTCTAGCATCAGGAATGACTAAATCATGATGAATGTGCAATATATATTTATTAAATAAATGCCCACCACAATGAAAAATATCTTGCTTTTTTTGCTCTAAACAATTCAAAATTATGGTAACTTATTTAATTTTATTTATTTATTTATTTATTTATTTATTTATTTATTTATTTATTTATTTCAAAAGGAAAGACTCATTTGGTATAACTTCTAGGGTCGTCACACCTTTGGGCTGGAAGAGATCTTACAGAGCACCCCATCAGCCTGCATGGGTGACAAATTCCCAGTCTCAGTCCTTGCTGCGGCTTGTCCAGCCTGTTCCAGATCACAGCCACCAAAGACACTCAAGGCACCTGTCAAGTTCCCCTCACTCAACTGAAACCTGCCTTCACCTGAGGCCACAGAACAATTCTCCCCCAGCTCCTCCACCTTCAAATACTTAAAGATGGTTATCACCCCTCCCTGCCCTCAGATTTCTTGTGTCCAGGCTAAATTGGATTCTCATTTATAAACTTCTGATATAATAAATGGCTAATATGCAAGTTAATTGAATGGCAGAATGAGTGGTTGCTGTGATGCACACTGAACACCAGGGGGCAGATGCTCAATGCAGGACCTCCCCCCAGCCCTCAGGCCCTGATCCTCTGATCAGGGGTTGCCAGCCAACCACTTGGTCCCTTCCCCTGGCCAGCAGGCTCTGATTGCGGGATGGAGAATGGGGAACCAGGGGTGGGTGGTACTAGCAAGTGCTAGTGAGCAGGATCCCACACACACAGAGCAACCAGCAGCAATGGGGCATGGGGCCAGCTGCTGGCAGACAGGGAAGATCGCCTCGATCAAAGGCCAGGCCTAGGGACCTTACCTGGGCACAAATTTCATGCGTTGGGCCGCTAGTAGTAAGATAAGTGGAAATTTAGAATTTTTGAACAGAAACATTTACTAGAGTCTGACTGTTGTTAATCACACAGGGTCTTGTGAAGGTGGGCATTGCTGGCACCACCTATTGGTGAAGATCTGAAAAATGTCTGCAAACGTAAAGTACAGAGAATAACTGCTGGGGAATTTTTTCTACCTGCCATTATAGAAGATAAATGCAAATATAATTGCAGCAAAATGTATAGTAGAAAAAATTTGGAATCTACCTGTGTGTCAATAATTAGATAGTTAAATAAATGTGGCACCCACTCAGCTAAATACTTCAGCTATGAACAGATGATGCTTATAAAGATTATATAGTAAAATAGAAAATGCTTATAATATAAGGGATTAAGTGAAAAACTACAAATATAGGTACCATGTGATTACTAGGTAAATACAGTTGTAAACAGTGGGGTTTACTACAATCTAAAAGTAAATGCAAAATGCTCTCATTGGTAGTTTCATGGTAGTGAAGTTATAAACCATTTCCTTTTCTTCTCTTCAGCTTCCTATAAAGTGCGGATGCTACTTTGAATATAATAAAATGTTATTTCAACATTCCTTTCTGAGGTTTTATACACACACACACACACACACACACACACACACACACACACATCTTTTCCTCCCCTTTCGCCTTCTCTTCTTTCTCCTCAACCTTTTTCACATTGAGTTAGTTTCTACAAAATAAAGACACATATTTTGGTGGAGTCAAAAATATTAGGACCAGTTTCAGTGAGAATTTGAGGAGAGGCAGAAGTAAGCTGAATGCTTCTTGGAAGCAGATTCCTGTTCTTATTAAACCTGAGTTTCCTCCTCTGTAAAGTGGGGCTGGCAATAACAGTGGCTGCTTCACAGAATTTCGTGAGCATTTCATGTGGTATTTACAAAGACCTTGGCATGGAGTATGAGCTCTGAGGATTAGTGGCTTCTCCTCTTGAGATCATAATATTACAATAGATTTAAAATTGTGTGTGTGTGTGTGTGTGTGTGTGTGTGTGTGTGTGTCTATAGATGTGAGTTGTCCAGGAAGACAGGAGGGGAAGGGAGTGAAGGGTAACCGGGCTGTGGCTAAGAGGGAGAGACAGCCTCTCCCAGGCGAATTCACCAGGCCCCCAGCTGCCTGATGCTCCTGAGAGACAGGAGAAACAAGGAGGGTGTGGAATGACTGATAAGGGATTAAGTGCAGAGGAGTCTGTGGGGGCAGTGGTGATGGATTTCCATTTCAGCCATGTCATGTTGGGGCACTGTGTCTGGGTGAGTGTGTGTTCTGTGATGGCAAGGACAGATTGGCTTAGTCACAAACTGAAACCAGAGAATGAAATCCTTCATGTAAAGATGATGAGTGCAAAATTCCTCCTGGGCAAAGGGATGAGGAAGAAACAGGTGGAGGGAAGGGGGACTCCCTGGGAAGAGGACAGACGCCAGGCAGGGCTGCAGGCATTAAGTTGTCCTCCCTGGAGAGTGGACAGGCAGACTGAGAGGCGTGAATCCCTACAGAACACCCCCGTGGCTGGAACCCCCAGTGTCAAGTGGAAAATGTTTTTCCATTTTGGTTAATTCCTGCATGTTTTGATATGATTTAAGGAAGGATAGGAAGCAAGGAGCCAGGTCAAGCCAGTCTCCCTTTTCCACTGCTATTGGAGAGTCAATGAGCCCCACCCCCGTGCACCAAAGCTTCTTCATTACTGTGAGGGTAAACAAATAAGAAGACACCAGAAATTCACTCTCAAATGCACAATTTGATTTTGAGGGAAAGAAATATTTATGTATCCATGTATTAGAGTTACGGCCACGAGGCTATATTTTCTCCCTGGCACACTGTGTCTCCGTGGTAGTGTAAAATGTATTCTAGTTGACATTTCAAAGTGGCTGACAGCCCTGTCTTCCTGATTGAATGCCAAACATGAATTAAAATACATTCAAGGTTTTGTCTGCCTGGTGCCTGCCACGCTTTGTGGGTGGAAGTCTTTGTAGTTCTGCTGGAGGGAAAATAGGAAGAACAACAAGAGGGAAGGAAGCTCCAGGCAAATACCGGATCATCAGATGGGAGAGGATGGGAGGAATATCACAAAGAGGGACCCTGTGTGTGCTCTTAAATGCTTAGGACATTCCCTGGTGCGTGACTCCTCCCTGGAACAAAAGGGAACAGTTGGCAGAGGAAAACAGTTTCCATATGTTCAAGAATAATTGTGCTAATTGGAAAAGAGCAACAGTATAGAGCCCAGACAAGGCAATGAAATCTAATATATGCAAAGAGAAAGAAAAAAGGAGAGGACTCTCACGTCACCTAGGAAAGTAGGGGGAGAGCTTCTACTATTAGCGACTCAGGAGAGACTCACAATTAGAACATGGCCCACTGCAGCCTTTGTGTCTCATATCTGAGACGTTCAGCTTTCCAAACATTTTCTTCCTATTACTCTTCTGAAACTGAATTGAACAACTGTATTGCTGAATTGAGTTGTGCTGTTCCCTTGGATAACTTTGCATAGTGGAGTACGTGTGTGTGTGTGTGTGTGTGTGTGTGTGTGTGTGTATGTGTGTGTGTGTGTGTGCGGGGGGGTGTATTTTGTCTTACATTTAGAGGCAGGGTATTTTTTGAAGGAAATAATTGGATCAGAGAGGTGACTGTGTTTTGTATATTTTAACACTTTGAAAACAATGTCAATTTTTCTCTCAGCATTTTTTCCAGTTGGTCCTCGCCTCATTTTTGGACTTGCTGAAACACTGCCAAGTTTTTCCTCACAGACACATTAGCTCCTGAGGACATGTTCTTCCCTGAGACAGGTCTGGAGTTTGCTGCTTCCTGCTGGGCATTTTGGCATGGGTCCTAGTTAACTAACAAATAAATGAATGTCCCAGGTCTTAGGCCAACACAGCCCCTGCCTTCCAGATCCTGAAAGCAGCCAGCCGGTGTCAGCAGGCGGTGCCGGAACCCACAGTCCCTTATTTATCTCTATCTCCTTTAACCCATCTCCTCTCAAATTTTATAGTGGGTTACCTAATGCCTCCCGGTATCCTCCCCTGCCTCCCCCCATTCATTCTGTTTCCAAATCTTTATTACTCCAACATTTAATAACATACTTGTTGAGTTTCATTGTCATTTCTCTTTTTCCACAAGAAATTTCTTTGAGGGGATAAGAGAGCATCAAAGGACTTGTATGCATATCTATGAGCATAACCAATGGAAACAGACAGTAGGGGGGTAAGGGCATGTGTTGGGGATTAGGGCAGCGGGTGAGAGGTCAGTGGGGGAAAGGAGACATATGTAATACTTTAAACAATAAGGAACTTTAAAATATTTCTTAAGTAGAAGGTGTCACCTTGTGCAGCTGGAAGGGTATATTTCTTATGTTTCCTCGTATACCATCCTCCCCTTCCCCAAAGTTCCCCATTCCAGGTAGGGGTCCAGGATAAAGCAGGGTGCTCACCACTGAATGAACAAATCACTGAATTTCTCAAAGGATGTTTCCAATATATGTTTTGCCTGCTGCAGTTACCTCGATTTATTTTCTTATTCTACCCACTGGTAATTTATTTAATCAGTTATTTCCTCTCAACTCTGTCTGCAACTTATCTCTTCTTTCTAGGTCCTTGTTCTCAATCTATAAACATGCTTAAGCTCTGAAATGAATAAGTATATAAAGATTTAAAAAAAAATAACAACCCCACAACCTTTCCCGTAATTCCTCAGCCTATTCACTTATTCAACATATGTCCCTGTGCCTACTAGGTATCAGGTATCCTTGCCAGTGCTGGATGGAGACAGGATAGTTGCTGCTCTCATGGAGCTAGTGTGGGACTCAGATAATCCTCTTTAATAAAAGAGTAATATGCAAATTGACTGCACCTATGCTACACCCACAAGCCACGCTCACCAGCCAATCAGGAGTGGGTATGCAAATTAACCCAACGAAGATGGCTACAGTCACAGAGAGAGCAAGAGGCTTGGATTTCCCAGACAATGGAGGAAGCCAAGCTTTATGCCTGCCCTGGCTGCCTTGGCCTCTGCTTAAGGCTGCAAAGTTTCAATTGTAGAAGATAAATAAATCCCAACAAAAATGGCAGCAACCATGGAGCTGGAGAGAGCAGGAGGATTGAGTTGCCCCCCACGATGGAGGAAGCCAAGCTTTATGCCTGCCCTGGCCTGCCTTGGCCTCTGCTTAAGGCTACAAAGTTTCAATTATAAAAGGTAAACAAATCCCAACAAAAATGGCTGTGGCCACAGAGCTAGCAGGAGCTTGGCTCTGCTCAAGGCTACAAAGTCTCAATTATAGGAGATAAATAAATCCCAGATACCAGGGCCTCCACTTGGGTTGCCAGGGGGCGTGGCCAGCCTGCAAACCACCACAGGCCCCTCACCCAGGCCGCCCCATGCCCCAAGGGAACCTCCAAGCTGATCCAGGACAGGGCAAACCAGCTGGCCCCCACCTGTGCACTAGGCCTCTATCCTATCTAATCCTATCTAATCAAAGAATAATATGTAAATTGGCTGTCATTCCAACACACAAGATGGCTGCCCCCATGTGGACACAAAATGGCTGCCACAAGATGGCCAGTAGGGGAGGGCAGTTGGGAGGGACCAGGTCTGCAAGGGAGGGCAGTTAGGGGTGACGAAGCTGGTAGAGGAGGGAAGATGGGGGCGACTGGGCCTGCAGGGATGGGCAGTTGGGGGGATCCAGACCTGCAGGTGAGAGCAGTTGGGAGGGACCAGGCCTGCAGGGGAGGGCGGTTAGGGGTGACCAGGCTTGCAGGGTAGGGCAGTTATGGGCAAATAGGCTGGCAGGGGAGCAGGTTGGCATCAATCAGACTGGCAGGGGAATGGTTAGGGGTGATCAGGCTGCCAGGCATAAGCGGTTAGGGGCAATCAGGAAGGCAGGCAGGTGAGCAGTTGGGAGGCAGCAGTTCTGGATTGTGAGAGGGATGTCTGATTGCCCCTTTAGGCTCGATCCTACCTGGTTTGGGCTTAAATGGGCAATCATACATGCCTCAAGGGGTTCCAGATTGGAGAGGGTGCAGGCTGGGCTAAAGGACACCCACCCACCATGCACAAATTTTGTGCACCAGGTCTCTAGTCAGTATATAAACAATAAAAACTCCACTGCAGGTCTGTTTTTCAAGGCCAGGACATTTAGTGCTTTTGTTATAAGACCTTCCATTAGCCTTCCTGTAGGTTGACATGGCCTTGGTAATAGAATGTGGGCTGGCTCTCAGTCCCTTGGGTGTTCACAGGCTTGCATAAAAGTCATCAGCAGTCCTACTACATACCTCCTCCCAAGCTGCCTCCTCAGAGTAGCCTCTAATTACAGCCGTACTCCTAAGCCAGCAGCAATGTGGTCTCGGTTCCTACCACATGACCTAAGTGCAAAAGCCAATGAGAGTCAGTTCTTAATCATGACCCTGGCTCTTAGACACTATTGTCCATTTCTCAACAGGTTCTGCCTTCTCTTGTTAACCTTCTATTTCTCTAACTGTCTTCATTGCAATTTCATGTTCCAAGCTTCTGATATCAAACCCCTTCTCTTGTCTTTTCACTTCATGTTCTCATGGAGCAATTGTACCCATTCCCACAGCTCCCACCACATCTGCCTGGTAATGAATTCCAAGTTGTTTTCAAATTGCCAGGCCCATATTCCCAAGATCTGTCTTCTGGGGCATGTGACCCATGCAATGGCACAGGACCCATGCTTAGTAGGGCCCTCATTTGAGAATTCATACTGTGGTTACTATATCCAAATTCTTAAAAATGTTATTTTTTACTCTGAGTTTGTAAATTTTTTACTCTGCCATAACAATACCATTGACTAGGTGCTTTGAACAGCATAAATTTATGTTCTCAGTTTTGGAGACTGGAAGTCCAAGATTAAGGTCCAGCAGAGCTGTTTCCTCTGTGGGCCGTAAGAGAAGGACCTATTCCACGTCTCTCTCCTTGGCGTGAAGATGGCTATCCTCTTGCTGCCTCTCCACATGGCTGTGCTCTGCCCATGAGTGCTCCTGCATCTGTGTCCTAATCTCCTCTTGTAAGGATATTGCTCAGATTGAATTAGGGCCCACTCACAAGTCCTGATGTAAACTTAATAACCTCTTTACATAAAGGCCCTGTCTCCAAATACAGTCAGACTTCTAGGTACTAAGGATTAGGAGTTCAACACAGGAATTTGGGGAATACAGTTCAATCCATAATTCTTAGTGAAGTCTGGTGGGGCAATGCAGCATGCACTGAGGACTTACAGTCTTGCTCACTATGGTCCTGTTTTCTGCTGCTTCCCCGGGGACACAGTCTCCTTTAGCAGTACTCTGCCTCCAGGCCTGCCAACTGCCTAACTATCTTCTCCTTTTGCCCCTAAGAGAATCATGGTGCAGCAGATGCTGTGAAGTTGGGATCCAGCCATCCTGCTGGATGTGACACTTCACATTTGGAGGTGATTTGGTAGGGCTATGTCTTGCACCTACTCCCAAGTATCCAGTGCATCCTGCCAGGTGTTGCAATCCATTAGGGTTAACTGTGGTCTGTGGGTTGCCCAGTGGCTGTGGCAAAAGAAAATCTCTTTCCCACCTCCTGGCCCTGGGTCAGTCAGCGCCTTTGAGAATCTGACTAAAACAATCACCTCTCCTGTGAAAAGTTGTCATTCATAATAACATCCATAATTGTATAAACCATCAGAGGGTAATAACACTCCACAAAGCTCATTTATGGATCCTTTGTGGTTTGACTCCACTTACCTTTCCTGTCTTATCTCAATACCACCCAAACTGTGCTGTGGCCTCCTGAATTATTATAGTTTTCTCTAAATGCATTGTTTTTTTTCATGCTTCCATGTCTTTTCATTTGATTTTTACTCTGTCTACCACTTGCTTTTCTTCATTATCATTATAACAAACTACTGTATCTCCTTCCAAGTTACACTCCATCTTCTCAGTGAATCCTTAGTGCTGTTTCCTACTTTCCCATCATCCAAGGTTAAAGCAAATGTTCTTTCAGGCATCTTTGCATCTCTTTTATAAGATGCATAACATTGAAGTCTGATTATTTCCTAACTTGTTAGTCCCTTCTACTAGATTGAAGCAACTTTGCATGAAAGAACTATGGCTTTTTCCAAGTCTTATTGAGACACAACTGACATACATCACCGTAAAAGTTTAAATTAGACAGCATAATGGTCTGACTTACACATGTTATGAAATGTTTACCACAGTAAGTTTAATTAATATCCATCATCGCACATATCCTATATAATAAAGAGGGAATATGCAAATTGGCCATCATTCCATCACAAAGATGGCTGCACCCACAGCTGAGGCCAAGTTCCCATAAGGAGCCTTAATGAGCAATCATCAGGGACCTGAGGCTAGCTCTCTCCCATCCCCTAGGGCTTGATAGGGGACCTCAGGCCCTACCCCCACTCTGGCATCAGGCTGGGGGACTTTAGGCCACAACCCCTTGCACCCCAGCACCAGGCCAGGGGACCTCAAGCTTCACCCCCCACCAGATGGGGCTTGACAGGTAACTTCAGGCCATGCCCCCCACCCTGGCACCAGGCCAAGGGACCTCAGACCACACACCCTGTCCCAGCACTGAGCCAGGGTACCTGAGGCTCCACACTCCTGCCTGGCTGAGCTTGACATGGGAACTCAGGTCGTGCCCCCCACCCAGCAAGGCTTGACAGAGACCTCAAGGTACACCCCCAGTGCTGGGTCAGGGGAACTCAGGCCATGCTCCTGCCCAGCAGGGATTGATGGGGGACCTCAAGGCATGATCTCCACCCCGGTCTGGGCTGGGGGACCTCAAACCATGCCCCCTACCATGGCACCGGGCCAGAGGACCTGAGGCTATGCCCCCTGCCTGGCAGGGCTTGACAAGGGTGGGCCTGGCTGGCTCTGGATCTAGCCCAATGTGGGGGGGGGAGGAGGATGTCCAGGTCTGGGTTTCACATGATTTTGAGGTGCATGTGGGTGGGTGGGGACTTGACTATGAGTCCTGTGGTGAGCCCCAGACTCTGATAGGAAGAAGGTTTTTCTATATATTTTACTAATTTTCTTTCATCATTGACACTTCTATTATAGAGAAAGGGCAAATAACAATATTAAATTATTTCCTCTAATTCATCCCCGTGTAATGTGCACGAATTTTGTGTACCAGGTCACTAGTATACAATAAAAAGAAAAGAAAAAAAACAAAACAAGAAAAAATGTAGAGAACTCAGGATTTACTTTCTCAATAACTTTCCTATATATCATATAGCAGTGTTAGCTATAGTCATCAGATTGTGCATTACATCCCTAATACTTACTTACCTCATAACTGACAGTTTGTACTTTTTCACCACATTCTTCAAATTCCCCAAGAACTGTGTTTTAATCATTGGTATTTTCACAATGGCTGGTGCAGGGCTGAACTCGGTACATTTAAATATTTGTTGTAAGCTCAAATGAATGGATGCATGACTGAATGATTGAACAAAGAGCCACATGAGACTATGGTAAAGAGCATGCACGTTGGAGTCAAATGGTCCTGGGGTTAAGTCCTGGCTCTATCATTGACTAGTATGGTGATCTTGGGGGAATGACTCTTAAACTGCAGTTTTCCAATTTCAGAATGGGATAAATAGAATTTATCTCAAAGTAAACCCGTTGTCAATTTCTATTGACAAAGCACAACTAGAGCTACAGATAGCTCAGTCCTATCACTAAACATTTCTGAGCGTGAAAGCTATTTTGGAATGAAAAGACAAAATTAAGGGACAGTGAAGCTGTGTTCTTACAGATTAATTTATTAACAAAAGTACTTATTAAATGCCCACTAGGTACCCGGCACTAAGCTGTGAAGAAATTAAATATGAAGACCTGTGAAGAAATTAAATATGAAGCTGGCTCTGATGAAATAGGAGGGGCCTATTTTAGAGTTGCAGTCTAAAATGACGAGTGCCATGGAGAGGTATCAGATTTTAGAGTACGAGTTCATTTGTAGCTGGGGCAGTGAGGAAGCTTCCTGGAAACAGGCCTTTGAGATGGACCTTGAAGGAAAGATAGGAAGATGCTGCTGGCACAGGGAAAGCGATGAAGGAAATGGATGCAGCCGTGGGAAGGCAGATACCTAGGGGAGAAATGGCACTCTGCCACCCTACTGATGAGGTTGCTCTCACTGGGTGCTGCAGTGTCAGCCTCTGAAGCTGATGGTTGTGGCCTTTTCCACATAGTACAATATGCCCTGTCCTCTGCCTCAGGAGCCATTGGCACTCTGCCCAAGGCAGGCCCTGATTCTGACAGCTACGAAAGAGACTGGCCTTTTAGCAGCAGCAGCAGCTCTGTAGCTCTGTTCTCTCTCTCTCGCTGGCTCTCTCTCTCTCTCCCTCCCTCCCTCCCTCTCTCTCCTGTTTAAAAACAAAATTCCCATCTCCTACTCCTCTTCTCTTTTGGCAAACATCAGCTTATTCTCTATATCTGTGGGTCTGTTTTGTTTATTTTTTTTTAAGATTCCACATATAATTGAAATCAAATGCTATTTGTCTTTCTCTGATTTATTTCACTTAGCATAATGCCCTCCAGGTCTGTCCATGTTGTCACAATGGCAAGATTTCATTCTTTTTGCTCATGCTTTCATTCATTCTGTCACTCTGCTCTCTCTGACCAGCTTCACCATGCCCTGCTAATCTACCATCCAGGTTCTTACTCCATGGTGACGGATCACATTCAGATGAACGGAATATGCAATTGGAGAATTAGGGAAGATGGTCAAATGATTTCATCTAGGACTAAACTGCCTGTGAATGAGGCTGAGGTGTTAGCACACCGCTACACAAATGGTTTGCAAACTATTTCACATTACATGTAATGATGACACAGATCTTTCACACACACACACACACACACACACACACACACACACAATCAATAAATACAATGTCATCTCCAGGAATCCTTTTCTGGCCACAGGAGACTGAGTGAATCACACCGTTGGCAGCCACCTGGGTGCTGCTTTTGCTGTATTTTCCCACAGCAATAGGGTCTGCTTAAGCCAGGGTCTGGGGCCCAGGATTGCTGAGCTTGAAAGCAAACTCCTCTGTTTACTAACATGTGACCTTGTACAATTCTTTTAACCTTTCCAAACTATAGTTTCCTCATCTGTGAAATGGAAATGGTGATAATATTGCCTGACACAGTGTCCATGAGTAGTGAAAGAGATGTCCTATTCAATAAAGAACAACTTAGGGGCGGAACACTTTCTTCCCAGTACCAGAGGGACTTGCATGTTCATTGTCAGTTGTTTACTCAAAAGCCCTCTTCCCTGGGAGACCACCTTGGCAACCTGATTTATTTATTTTTATTTCTATTATTATTTTTGCAATTTTTTTATTGTTTAAAGCATTATATATATGTATAGTAGTACATATATCTCCTCCCTCCCTCCAGTACATATATCTCCTTTTTTCCCCCCATTGGCCTGATTTAAAGCTGCTCCCACAACATCCACATGCCTGTGTTATTTTCCCTTCAGCACTTGGGGCTGTTCCCCACACTACATATTTTACTTATTTGTTATGTTTAGTCCTATCTCTCCCCTAGAATAAAGCTCCAGGAGGCTGTATCCCGAGGACTTATCCCTCTCTGGCATGGATTATGGACTCAGTAATTATTGACTGGAAGTGAGGAATGAGCCATGTCTGCTAACTTGAATGCACTTCCTGCCCCCTCCTAGCCTGGAGCCCTGTTTGGGGGACATTTGACACCCGCATGCATGTACCAGGAAGCAGGAGGAGGACTCAAACTGAGGTAGTAATTCAAGTACCACATGATGGAGGACCCTGCCCTTAACTGAACTTGCACCCATGGCTAAGGGTTTTTCATAAATTTTATTCCTGCTGGCCCCCTCCCTCTCGCTCATCTCCGTTATTCAAAGTTGGCCCAAGGGACCCACCGAAGAGCCAGGTGGTAAAGCATGTTCTCAGATTTCTGTTCCTCTCTAACCAGCAGGGTCTGCTTAGCCTGAGTGTGGGGGCGGCTTTATGGGGAGAGGACTCTGCTAGCTCACGGCTTCT
>PVJN01033663.1:0-23293 GCA_004026805.1 Lasiurus borealis | reverse complement strand
GGGGGGCGGCGGAGGATGGCGGGCACACTCCCACCGGCCTCACACACACACACACACACACACACACACACACACATACACACACATACACACAGCCTACTAGGCCTCCCTGCAGGAGAGTCAGGAGAGGAAGGAAGGAGAAGGAGAGGAGGTAAAGACCACCCCCCAGCTTTCTGGCTGCAAAGTTAGGCCAAACTCTCACTCTCTGATTTCGGCCAAATATACCTTTTAAAAAACCTACCCAGCTTTCCAGAGGATCGTGGGGTACCCCGGATTCCTACATAACAGGAGAAGGAAAGGGGGGTACTAATTAGCAGAAGGCATGAAGGATTAACCCGCCTTCTACTTAGAGGGGCAGTTGGGAGCCTATGGGAACTTCCAGCCCCAGGGAATTAGGGGGATGCTTTTCTAAACGCACCCAAATCCTGAGCAATGCCTCCTTGGAGACGCTATGAAGAGGAGGCTCCAGGTTTTCGCCACGGAAATGGGGAGCCTGGAGGTGCTGTCCCCGGTCCTCGGGGGGCGCAGGCCACTGTGTCCAGAGGCCTAAGGGGCCATGGGATGTGAGGGTCGGGGGGCCAGCACGGCAGCAGGAAAGCAGGGAGGCTCTGGCTGTGGGCTCGCTGGGACAGGGAGAGGTGAACAATGCACCCGTCTTCCAGGAGCTCCCAGCATCCCCTGGGGGAGGCGGGCGGTCCATGGCCCTCCTCCCGGTCTTGGGAACAGAGTACGTGCACACCGCCCTGTGTGGATGCTCACCAAGCAGCCACCAGGGCCCCTCGTCTTTCTACAATGAAAACCCAGGTCTGGGGGCACCTGAACCTCCAGGAAGCTACCCAAGGACTGACAATCCACGCCTCCACCGGTTCTTACGGCCCCAGGAGGTGGCTTGATTTCTGGTGGCTTTGCCCGTCTCCTTCCCGCTTCTATGCAGGTGGGTACCTGCTAGACCAGTGGTTCTCAACCTGTGGGTCGAGACTCCTTTGGGGGTGGAACGACCCTTTCACAGGGGTCGCCTAAGACCATCGGAAAATGCAGGTATTTACATCACGATGCATCACAGTAGCAACATTTCATGGTTGGGGGTCACCACCACTTGAGGAACTGTATGCAAGGGTCGCGGCCTTAGGAAGGTGGAGAACCACTTTGCTAGACAGGAGCAAGGACAGGACCATGGGCTGGTTGGCGTGATCAAGTCGGAGAACTAGAAAGGACACGTTGGGGAGCATGTTGTCACCCCCTCTTGCCCACCCCCAGTTTGGATAGAACGTAAAGTGAGGGTCAGAGCTGAAAGGACAAGCATCGCAGTCTGGCCCCAGCCGTCAGGGCAGCTGCCGGACACCGGGAGGGGGGTGGGGGGGAGGGCATGAGGAAGGAGGTAGGTGATGACCATTTCTCGGGGTCGGGAGTTTACCAAGAGAGCTGGAACCCGGTCAGCGTCACTCAGTGGGTAGAGTGTTGACCCTTGGACTGAGGGGTCCTGGGTTCAATCCCAGTCATGGACATGTGCCTTGGTTGCAGGCTCGGTCCAGAGCCCTGATTAGGGCCCGTGTGGAAAGCAAGCAATTGATGTGTCTCTCTCCCACCGATGTTTCTCTCTCTCTGTCTGTCTCTCTCTCTCTCTCTCTCCACCCTCCACTTCCACTCTTTCTAAAAATCAATGGAAAAATACCCTGGAGTGAGGATTAACAAGCAAACAAATAAATACACAAATGAGCTGGAGAGAGGAAGCAAGAGAACCACACACCTTGGGCGGCGGGGGAGGCCGATGGGGAAGAGAAGGAAGCCCGGGTGAGAAGCGGTGCCTCCCGGTTGTCAACCTCATCCTCGGAGTCAGGTTCTAGCAGGTTCCAGCCACAGGCGGGAAAGCAAGCCCAGCGGACACCCCCAAAGGACCACCCTCGGCTCTCAGCGCCCGAACCAGCAACAGACAGATGGGGCCAAAGCTACCGCCCAGGGGATGGTCCACGGGAGCCAGGTTCCCTCCCGGGATGGGGCCAGACCTCCTTCCCGCTCCCCACCCAGCCCGCAGCCTGTGCTGGAAGGTTCTGGGGTTGCCAGCTCAGAAGGGGCAGAGGAAGGGGGGATTAAAACCACGAGAGGAAGGATCAGAGAGAGACCATCTCCCCCGCTCGGGCCACTGCAGGGGATGAAAAAAGCCAGGCGATTTCTAATCATCGCCAATTGCTGGCGCTCCCGTCCCCATCCCGCCCTCTGGCTGCTGGCTGCCGCTCGCTCAGGGGGTCTCCGGTCCTGGGAGCTCCCCCGCGGTGAGCCCACCTACGTCTCCCTCCCCCTCTCTCCTCCCCCCACTTCCTGAACCCCTCTGCCTGTCCATCCAGGTCCCCGCCGGGCCAGGCCAGGCCAGGCCAGCCGGCCCTGCTTATCTCAGGAGATCACAGAAGGCTCCAGGCCTCGGGGGCACGGCCCCGCTGGCAAAACATATGGCGCATCGTAAATAGGACTTCCTTTTAGGAAATGAGCCGCAGTAATTAAATCCCCATTCATTTCTGTGCAACACACACACACACACAGAGACAAACAGATCTTTATCCTTTGTGGGCACGGGAGAGCCGTCACTGGTGGGAGTCGGAGACTCTCTGGTGTCAGCGCTTCTGAAAGGCATCCTGGGCCCAGGTAGAAGGAGAACGTGGAATCCTTAAACCCACGGCTGGCCCACGGGCGGGCGTGAGGTTCTCTCTCTCTCTCTCTCTCTCTCTCTCTCTCTCTCTCTCTTCCCCCCACCCCCACCCCAGGACAAGCCAGGGAACATTCTGAAATGGAAGGATGTGTGTTCGGCCCACATTTGGGCCCAGGAAGTGACCGCCTCTTCCCATCCCACGGCCCGAGACAGCAGAGCAAACTCAGGAACAGAGATGAAATTAGATTTATTTCAATTAGGCGTAATTGGATTCGGTTCAAATGAGCACCGGCTGTGAGCTGGGCGCTGGGCGAGGCGCTGGGAGGAAGAAGACAGGCGAGGAGGACCCCGGGGGTGGATGCTGGCCCCCCGCACGGGGCAAGCGGTTGGTCCCACGGGGTCCCCGAAGGGTCACGGGGGTGATGGAGGAGGGAAGCACTTCCTTCACCGGGAGGAGAGGTGTGACTCCCGCAAACGGCGCAACCTGCTGAGATGTGGCCCGGATGGGAGTCAGGAGGGCAGATAAGGCTGCGAAAGAAGAAGCAACTGTAAGCGCATCCTTCAGAAACCAACAAGACCCAATAGTGGATCTCCTCCCCAATGGAGTCAGTCGTCTCTCACGAGGCATCTTGCGGTCTTTATTATTATTATTATTATTATTATTATTATTATTGATTTTTACAGAGAGGAAGGGAGAGGGATAAAGAGAAACATCGATGAGAGAGAGACATCGATCAGCTGCCTCCTGCACACCCCACACTCGGAATGTGCCCCCAACCAAGATACATGCTCTTGACCGGAATCGAACCCGGGACCTTTCAGTCCACAGGCCGATGCTCTATCCACTGAGCCAAACCGGTTTCGGCCGTCTTGCAGTCTTGCACCCCGTAGGGGGAAAGCCCTAAGCCAGCGGTTCTCAACCTGTGGGTCGCAACCCTTTTGGGGGTCGAACGACCTTTTCACAGGGGTCGCCTAAGACCATCGGTAAATGCAGATATCTGCATCACGATGCATCACAGTAGCAACATTTCATGGTTGGGGGTCACCACCCCATGAGGAACTATATGCAAGCGTCGAGGCCTTAGGAAGGTGGAGAACCACGCCCTAAGCTGACACTGTCTCCCGCTGATGGCGGTGAAAGGCACCGCATGAGGGAGGCGGTGTGTGGCTCTCCCCTCTCCGAGGCGAAGAGATCCAGGGATCAGCCCCCAGTCATCTGCGAACCCACAAAACTGCGAATTCCAGGGGCCCTTTCCTGTGGGGACAGGGAGCGTCTGAAATGGGTAGAAAACCACCCACCACGTAGCTTTGAGATGTAAATGGTCCTCGCTGGGCGGGGCTCCCCACAATTCCCACTGTCATCGCCACAACACCCTGGGCTGTCAGGGGGGCCTGGGCGGGTTCACCCCCAAGAAGGTAAAATCCCAAATGCGGAGGTTTCTTATTTCAGGCCCAACTCACTCCTCCACCCGCCGAGATCAGGTCCCCGGAGGAGGGCAGAATGAGGCCGGACCCCGGTCGATGTCCTATACGCTTCCGCTCAACCCTACAATCTCCACCTCTGGCCCTGCATCACGTTTCTCCTCAAATACGTATCACAAATCACTTTAAAGAAGAGCAAGGTCCTTTGAGTTTTAAACATGCCCACCTGGCCGGCGTTGGCAAGAGGAGGATGGAGGGGGCAGTGGCCGTTCTCATGTCAGTGTGGCACTTGCTCCCTGTGTGACTTCAGGAAACCCCCTCTCCCCGAGCCTGGCTTCTCCCCCCTGCAGAAGGCTGGTGCCGGCCACACCCTGCCAGGGACTGTGCTCCTCTCCTCGGGTCTGACTGCAGAAACCAGGCCTTTTCCTTCACCTCCCACCTGGGGATGCACCAGGAGGAGCAGAGGCAGCAGAGAAGGAGCAGAGGTGGCAGAGAAGAAGCAGAGGCCGCAGGGAAGGAGTCTCGGGGAAGTCCCTCCCCACCTAAAGCCGCGCCTCTCTGAGCGGCCGTCCCCGCCGGAATGCAGGTAAATGATTACAGCGGGAGAGGGCATTGTCCGGCTCTGTTGCTCCCGCGGCCGCTGGTCATTCAATCCCCGTGCCCTGAGTGAAACGCATTCCCGCTTGCAGGGGGAGGCCCGCCGGTGTCTGATTCTTCGGTGGCCAACAAAGCCCCCATTCACCACCCGGTAACTCAAGAGGGTCGTCGCTGCTCGCGCCGGTCAGAAAACGTTGTCTGGCCACGAGATCTCGTCGTCGTCGGACTCCAGAGGCAGCGGGGGGCTCCTTTTACACACATGGGGTCCCTTTCATCGGCGGGCAGGGCGTGGGCCCGTCCCTGCTCCTGAATGTCGTCCCCAAAGCTGGGCGAGGGAGCACCCACCCCGAGCCCCGGTTCTAATGACAAGACAAGGAGCCGCCGGGAGCACTCTGTCCGTCGAGGCAGGGCCGGTGTTACCGCAGACAAAGGGACTTGGCCAGCGGTTTGGGGAAGGAGGACGTGGCAGCTGGCTTCACCACCTCGCTGAGGGGCGACCTCAGACACACCTGGGACAGAATCCTACCCCAGTGACAGAAGTCCCCAGAGGACGCTCCCATCCGCAGGCACCCGAAGTATGGCCCCAGGAAGGCATTCGCGGAAGACAAACGTGTCACCGGCCAATGACTCTGCGAGTACCCTGTTTCCCCGAAAGTAAGACATCCCCCGAAAATAAGACCTACCTCCAATATTTTATTTATATATATATAATTTTTTACAGAGAAGAAAGGAGAGGGAGAGTCAGAGACATTGATGAGAGAGAAACATGGATCAGCTGCCTCCTGCACACCTCCCACCAGGGATGTGCCCGCCACCAAGGTACATGCCCTTGACCGGAAAATCAAACCTGGGACCTTTCAGTCCGCAGGCCGACGCTCTATCCACGGAACCAAACCGGTCTTGGCTACCTCCAGTGTTGCCTCTCTCGGTCATAGAAGGCATCCCCCCGAAAATAAGACCTCCCCCGAACATCAGGCCTCCCCGGAATAGAAGGCCCCCGAAGCTACCGTCAGGCATCTGACTCCTGATATAAAGAGACCTCGCCCTGCCTGAACAGCTCCAGCTGCGCTGCGGCCCATCAGTGAGCTGGTTTGTGATGACAATGACTACTGGACCGTAGACAGGTCATACATTCCCTTTTTTGTTGTTGTTGTTCAACAATAAATGTGTACTGTCTTCTTCTCCATGAGAAAATAAGACATCCCCTGAACATAAGACCTAGTACCTCTTTTGGAGCAAACATGAATAGAAGACACTGCCTTATTTTCGGGGAAACAGGGTAGGTGCGAGGGAGTCACATTCTCCGTGGGGACCCTGACCCAAAAGGGTGCCCCCTGGCTGTGCGCCCCACTGTTGGGTCAGCGCCGAGTTTGCCAGGCACCGGGGGGGGCCTGGCCTGTGGGGTGGGACCCGCATGCCCAGGTAAGTGAAAGCCCCACCCCCCCCAAAAAAAAAACAAACACCTCTGACCCTGCCTTCCGGCCTGCTTGCAGTTTTGTGAGGGAACCAGCTGACTCCGTATTTGCCTCAAATACAGCGAAGAATTTGAAAAAGCCTTGAAAAGGGTCAAAACAAATAAGGACAAGCATTCCAAGGAGGAAGCAAGCACAGCTGATGGCGGCTTCAGGAATGTTTTTAGAAATTTGGGGGAGGAGAGGGTTTGGGGAGGGAGGGGGTGTGTCTGGAGCAGAAGGCCCACAGTCTGGCCTGTGCTGCCGCCTCCAAACACTGTAGCCACTCGCCCCGGGGACCTGCCCAATTTGGGGGGGGGGGGAGCAGAGGGGTGGCTAGTGTGACTGCAGACCTGCATTTTATCTTCTGTGGACTTTCCTTTTAATTGTTTAAAAACATGTTTTTAAACCTTTCTCGTGGTGAAGTGCATAGGACGTGAAATGGAGCACCCTCGCTGTTTTTAAGGCGCAGGGGGCGTGGCCTTGAGTGTAGCCCCAGCATGGCCCGACCATCACCCCTCTGCGTTTCAGAGGGTGTTCAGCACCCGAAACTGCAACGTTGTTCCCACTGAGCAGCGACTCCCCCCCATCTCTGCCCCCACCCCCCACCCCCAGCCCCTGGCCAGCTCCCCCCTACCTCCCTCTGTCTGCCTGAGCGATGCTCCCGCTGGAAACCTTGTATCAGTGAAGTCACATCAGACTGGTCCTTCCTGGTCTGGCATTCTTTGCTGAGCAGAGCCTTTCAAAGACTTGTCCAGGCCGAAGCAAGTGCCAGAATGTCCTTCTCTCCTTTTTTTTCTTTCTTTTTTTTAAAAAATATATTTTATTGATTCTTCACAGAGAGGAAGGGAGAGGGAGAGAGAGTTAGAAACATCGATGAGAGAGAGACATCGATCAGCCGCCTCCTGCACACCCCCCAACTGGGGATGTGCCTGTAACCAGGATACATGCCCTCGACCGGAATCGAACCCAGGACCCCTCCGTTCGCAGGCCGACGCTCTATCCACTGAGCCAAACCGGTTTCAGCCTTCTCTTCTTTGTTAAGGCCTCACCGGGATGTGTTTTTTTATTGATTTTTAGAGCCAGAGGAAGGGAGAGAGGAAAGGGGGAGAGAGAGAGAGAGAGAGAGAGAGAGAGAGAGAGAGAAACAGTAATCGGTTGCAGCCAGTATGTGCCACACCTGGGTATGTGCCCTGATCGGGAATCGAACCCGAAACCTTTCAGTGCACGGGATGGTGCCCCAACCCACTGAGCCACCCGGCCAGGGCTCCTGTGCTTGTTGAAGGCCGAACGATAGTCTATGGATATGTGCCACGTTTGGTTTATTCATGCGTCCGCTGATAGTCTATTTCATTTTAATAATTAAATAAATTATTTTAATAATTCAATAATGGGATAGCCACGGGCAGCTGGTGGCTACTGCATGGGGCACTATCAGCGGGCGTGCGTTGGAGTACATGTGAATGAGGTGTGTGTGTGTGTGTGTGTGAGTGTGTGTGTGAGTGAGGTGTATGCTTGCACACTCGGCTGAAGGGGCGGTGCTGGAATGAGGGGAATTCGCAGGGAGGGCGTCCCGGTGAGCACCGACTGGGGCTGTGGGGAGGGGGTGGCGGTGAGACCTGCCAGGAAGCCAGGCCGAAGGTGCCGGCGGCTGAAACACAGGCCTGGTGAGAAGGTAGGACATAAGCCCTCACCAGTGTGGCTCCGTGGATGGAGCGTAGGCCTGCGGACTGAGGGGTCCCAGGTTCGGTTCCGGTCAAGGGCATGTACCTTGGTTGTAGACACATCTCCAGTAGCGGGTGTGTAGAAGCAGCTGATCGATGTCTCTCTCTCATTGATGTTTCTGACTCTCTATCCTTCTCCCTTCCTCTCTGTAAAAATAAATAAATAAATAAATACAACATATATTTCTTAAAAAGAAGAAGAAGAAGGTAGGAAATAAGGCCAGAAAGAGAGGTTTGGCCAGGGTGTGGATCACCTCCAATACCAGGCTCACAACCTGGAATTCTTTCCAAAAGACCTTCCTGTATTTGTGCCATTGTGATACTCCGCGGATCTTCCCATCACCATCTCCACATTCTTCTATAAAGAATCAGGACCGCCGAGACTGGTGTGGCTCAGTGGATAGAGCGTCGGCTTGCGGACTGAAAGGTCCCAGGTTCGATTCCGGTTGGGGGGCATGTACCTTGCTTGCGGGCACATCTCCAGTGTGGGGCGTGCAGGAGGCAGCTGATTGATGTCTCTCTCTCATTGATGTTTCTGACTTACTACCTCTCTCTCTTCCTCTCTGTAAAAAATCAATAAAATATATTTTAAAAATATATATATTAAAAAAATAATAATAAAGCATCAAGACCAAATGCTGGGCAAGTGCCCACAGGGCTCGAACAGCAGGTGAAACAGCTCCAGCCGGAGCAGGGCACTGAGGCAGGACAAATAATGGTTAAAGCGGCAGAGACCCTCACTGCCCCAGAGCACTCACTGGAGGCGTCCTGCACAGAGTTCGCTCCCTTAAGGCCCCAAAAATAGGCTGAGGTACAGTTAAAAGGGCATTGACACTCTCCCAGGCCCGGGCTGGCGAGCAGAGCACCCTGTAGGGATGGGGCTCCTTGTAGGGCCGAACATACAAGGGGCCGGTCGGTTCTCCCACATCAGTCCAGGCAGAGGAATGGAGAGACCCCTGACTGTCAAGTGGGGGCCTTGAAAGAAGGACGTGGTCCCCTCATCTGTCAGACAGAAATTCCTGGCGGGTCTTTGCAAAGCGCCTGGCCCCGCATGGAGAAGCCACAGGAACGCGACAACGTGGGAGGCGGGGAGGGTGCGGGCCTTTGAAATCAGGTTGTTTACATGACCACCCAACACACACCCAAATGGGCAAAATGTCATCAGGGTGCGGGCCGTCTCCGGGGTGTGACCCGGTGGTGGGAAGAGATAAGAGGGCTCCTCGGTGGACGTTTTATGGCCTTCCTGCATCTCAAAGGGGGTGCTGTGAAGTCCCTCTCTGCTCCAGCACCACCCCACCCCCCACCATTGGAGCCTCCACTCCATGAGCTGCCTGCTCCTCAGAACTTTACCCTCAGATGGGCCAGGGTGAGGGGCAGCTAGGCCCAGGAGAGCAGGAGAATTCCACACCCAGAACCCAGGTATGCCTCCTGGATGGTGCCAGGCCTGCAAGAAGATGGAAGGTGCAGATGGAGAGAGAGAAGTCTTGGCCAAAACCAGTTTGGCTCAGTGGATGGAGCGTCGGCCTGCAGACAGAAAGGTCCCAGGTGGGATTCTGGACAAGGGCATGTACCTTGGTTGCCATCACATCTCCAGTAGGGGATGTGCAGGAGGCAGCTGATCGATGTCTTTCTCTCTCATCGATGTTTCTAACACTCTATCCCTCTCCCTGCCTCTCTGAAAAAAAAAATTAATAAAATATTAAAAAAATAAAAGTTACAATGCTCTGCAAGGCCACCGGCAGATAAGAGATCACAGTGTGTGTGTGTGTGTGTGTGTGTGTGTGTGTGTGTGTACACGTGCACTGGCCATCAGAAATTGCACTTGCATGGTGTTTTATAGATTTTAAAGCACTTTGGTACCCACGCAATCAGTTTTGTCCCGTAGAATGCGTTGGTAGCCACGGAACCATTAATATTTATATTTCTCCCCGTATGTTTAAACGTTAATCCCAAATGAGCCCCATTTTCTGTCATTCTCTGCGTTCCCATAACTTGCCATTTCCACACCAACTGAGTTGCTTAAGTGCCCCCCCTCCCTACTCCTTCCACCCCCAAAGCTTTATTTGTTCTTCCCTGGCCTTCTGGAATGTCTTCCTTCAATATTGTTTTTCCCCCTGATTCTCTCCTTCTTATCTAGGAGATAAGAGCTTCCTCCAGAGAGCCCTTCCCCTCCTCCCCCCACTGGCCACCACCCAGGTCTGGACTCCAGTTGGTCAGGGTGGGGCCTCCCCCAGACCCAGGTCTGCACCCCCACGCCTGGCACTGAGGTGGGCGTAGCACAGACGTGGCACGAGGGTGTGACTGCTGAGGCAAGTGACCCCAGAGAGAGAGCCTGATGCTTTGCTTGGCCTCCAAAAGTAAATTCACCCCAATTTCCTTTCAGATTCGTTACTCCCTGCCCTGGGGGTAGCAGAGGCGCAGAGGGCTGCCACTCAGAACCAGGGTCTGACCCACTTTGAGACTAGACAGACAGGGAGTTCCTGGTTCCCTCTTTTTTATATAGATGCACACACACACACACACACACACACACACATATGATTGACTTCAGAGAAAAGGGGAGCAGGAGAGAGAGAGCAAAACATCCATGATTAGAGCAGCGGTTCTCAACCTGTGGGTCTCGACCCTTTTGGGGGTCAAACAACCCTTTCACAGGGGTCGCCTAAGACCATCGGAAAATGCAGATATTTATATCACGATGCATCACAGTAGCAACATTTCATGGTTGGGGGTCACCACCACATGAGGAACTGTATGCAAGGGTCTCGGCCTTAGGAAGGTTGAGAACCACTGGTTTAGAGAGAATCATTGACTGCTGCCTCCTGGAAGCCCACACGGGATGGAGCCAGCAACCCAGGCATGAACCCTGATTCGGGATTGAACAGTGACATCCTGGTTCAGAGGTCAGGGCTCAACCACTGAGCCACCCGGTCGGGCCCTGCTTCCCTCTTGACCCTGCTGTGTCCTGAGCCTCAGCAGCCTCTCTGCGTGGGGCCCACAGCACAGGGATAATAGCATTTCCTCTCCTACCTCTTTAGCGGGGAAACAGCCGCAGAGGCATCTGGGAGCTCAGACGTGCCCACGTCTCTCCTGCCCTCTCCATTTCTAAGGGTACCGGGAAGGGTCACAAAGGATGGCTCGGGTTTTAGGCTGCTTCCTTCCTCATTCCCCGCCGCTCCCCCAGCGCCCTGTCCTTATTTCTAATCTCGTTTTCAGTTGAAGTGAACTGTTCAAAGCCTCCAATTCCCCCGCTGTGTTGACTTAGGCACAGGTAATACGCTAATCCAGGATGATGCTTTTGAAAGTAATTGTCTTGTAAATATTTGTCGGGTAAATCCTAATTGGTTACTGGGTTACTTGAAGGAAAAATCCTTTGCGTTGAGTCATGATGCTGTGACATTCTTCAGGCCAGTCGCAAGGCACCTTCGACACTTGGGGGAAGCCTGGAGGAGCGGAGTCATTCATGGGACCCAGGACAGCTAACGTAGGGACCTGCTTTCTCCAGAGTAGAGAGAGGAGAACAGGTGTAAGTAGTTAGAGAAACACAAACGGGAATGATTCAAAGGACGTGGGCGGGAGGAATAATGATTTGGATCATAGGAAGCAAATACAGTGGTACCTCTTGATACGAGTGCCCTAACATAGGAGATTTTTGAGATACGAGCCGTCGAGCGAGCGATTTTTGCTTTGAAATACGAGCAACAGTTGAGATAGGAGTCATCGCGCGGATCGGCCGGCTGCACACGACCCACCAGTTTACCGCTACTCGAGCGTCTCATCGTTTCCCACGCCTCAAGGTGACGGGACGAATTAAACTCGTATCTCGAGGTACCACTGTGAGCAAGACTGTGTTATGAATATCAGAGAAGAGACTCACCCATCAGCCCCAAAGAAAGTACAGGTGATTCCTATCATTTGGGTCATAGGAAGCAAATAAGCAAATGACCCTTTCGCCATTTCAGATTTCAGAGGTGAGTCTGAAACCTGGAGTTAAACTTGGTCAGATGTAGATGAGAGAGAAGAAGGGGGGACATTTGGACCCCAAGGGACTGAGGTGCCGCAGGGCTGGTGACACCTGGGAATCGGGCAGGCGGAGAGGCTGAGGGCTTTCTCCCAGACTCAGTGTGAACGATGGAAGGAGAAATCAAAGAGAAAGAGCAAGGGATGCCTTTCAAGGTTAGTGAGAAAGGAATGCTGCCTTCCCGCCCTATGCTTGTCCCACAGAGTGGAGCAAGGTGGCAAAGAAAGCCACTGATTGGTCACGGGTCACGCTGGCCCTTCAGCGGAAGTGGGCTTTCTGGACATTTCCTGAAACTTAAGGCTCAGGGCCCTCCATGTACTGGCTCCTTCCAAGGCCATAGCAACGGGCTCACCTGGTTTTAGGAAACTTGCATAAGAAAACTACAGTGGTACCTCTAGATACGAGTTTAATTCATTCCGTAATCTTGAGGCGTGGGAAACTATGAGACGCTCAAGTCGAGGTAAACTGGTGGGTCGTGTGCAGCCGGCTGATCCTCGAGATTACTCATATCTCAAATATTGCTCGTATTTCAAAGCAAAAATCGCTCGGTCGACGGCTTGTATCTCAAAACTCTCCTATGTTAGGGCACTCGTATCTCGAGGTACCACTGTATTTTCTTTTTTTTTTTAATATATTTTTACTGATGTTTCACAGAGAGGAAGAGAGGGATGAAGAGCTAGAAACATTGATGAGAGAGAAACATCGATCAGCTGCCTCCTGCACATCCCCTACTGGGAATGTGCCCACCACCAAGGTACATGCCCTTGACGGGAATCGAACCTGGGACCTTTCAGTCCGCAGGTCGGCGCTCTATCCACTGAGCCACACCGGTTTTGGCGAGGAAGCTATTTTGGTCCTGCAGAGCCACTGCCGCTGTTGGGTGGAGAAAGAAACCGAGAGGAAGTCAGAGTGAGAAAGAACGAGTTCTTGATGAATCACGGGGACCATGCCAGTCCAGCCGTGAGGATTCACTCCTGGCTCTCCCCATTCCTGAGACTCGGAGCCGTCCTGGGAACTCTGTCGCCCCAGGAGTGAGCCCAGGGCCTGGCACAGAGCAGACGGCTCATAAAACTTGTCTAAAAGGAACCCTCGTGCACTGCTGGTGGGAATGCAGACTGGTGCGGCCGCTGTGGAGAACAGGATGGAGTTTCCTCAAAAAACTAAACATGGAACTCCCATTTGACCCAGCAATCCCACTCTTAGGAACACATCCTAAGAAATTACAAACACCAATCAGAAAGGATATATACACCTCTATGTTCAGAGCAGCGCAATTCACAATGGCTACGATTTGGAAACAGCCTAGGTGCCCGTCAGCAGATGAGTGGATCAGAAAACTGTGGTCCATCTACACCATGGAATTCTATGCTGCCATTAAAAAGAGGGAATACTTACCATTGGCAGCAACCTGGATGGAACTGGAGAGCCTTATGCTGAGTGAAATAAGCCAATCAATGAAAGAAAAACACCACAGGATCTCACTCATTTGTGGATAATAAAGAACGTTATAAACTGATGAACAAAAGGATAGATACAGAGACAGTAAAGCATCAAACAGACTGTCAGATTACAGCAGGAAGGTTAGGGAGAGGTGGGGTAGATAAGAGATCAACCAAAGGACTTGTATGCATGCAGATAAGCACAACCAATGAACACAGACACTGGGGGGTTGGGGTATGCCTGGGAGGTGGGGGGCGGGCAATAGGGAGATATGTATACATGTAACACAATAAAATAAAAAAAAAATAAAAACTTGTCTGACCTGAGCCACCCTGTACAGGGTGGATGTGTGTGTGACCCCTAAAAAGGTATGTGCAAGTGTCAACCCCCAGCGTCCTGGACTGGGATTCTTTTGGAAACTGAGTCCTTGCCCAGGTGATGAGTGAAGAGAAAGTTGGGGCAGGAGCATAGTGGACCCCTAATCCGATATGACTGGGGTCCTCCAAGAAGGGGGAGATGGAGACAGAGACACAGAGGGACACCCTGTCAGGGCACGGACTCAGAGAGAACGCCATGAGGAGGTGAAGGTGGTGACATGGGGACCAGCCCAGGATCCTGAGAATGGCCAGCGTCCCCGGACTCCGGGAGAGAAGCATGGACAGCCTGGGGGAGAGCAGGGCCCGTGGGCCACCGGGATTGCAGACCCCCCCCCCCCCCGGAAGTGTGAGACACACAGTTGGGTTGCTGTAAGCCACCCTGTGGGGGGCACTTTGTTGTGGCCGCCCCAGGAAACTGCTGCACCCCCGCTCCCACCTGCCTCCTCTCCTGCCCAGGCCCCTGCCCTGAAGCACACACTGCCTCTGAGACCCCTCATATCTGAACCCTCCTGCTCCTGGGGGCCCTCTCTCTTTCCACCGAGGGTGGCTGGTGGGGACGGGAGTTGATGAGAAGCTGCAGCATTGCCAGAGGCCTCGAGGACGCGGGCAGAGTGCAGATCCCCACCGAAGGCGTTTGCAATAACCAAACAGCGAGAGAAACGCTCCCTGTCCGGCCGCAGCGACCGCGGCGACCGCAGCGAGGGCAGGCTCCGCGCTCACCTCCCGGGCCGTTTCCCAGTCCCCCGGGCGGGGCCCGGCGCCAGGGCCCAGCACCCCCGCTGCGGGGATGACAGGAAGCCGGGTGGCATAAGCTGTCCTCCGCCCCACAAAAGACAGGAAATCCCGGGCGAAGGTGGGAAATCTGACCTCCGCTCACCCCTGCATTGTGCCGGGCCTCGAATGAAAGGACGGGCCGCACAAAGGCCTCCAGAGAAAGCGATTAGGGCCTGGCCCGGGGAGGGGGCAGAGACGCACGGGCCCCACCGAGCTGCCCCCGCTCCACTGTTTCTGAGAATGTCCCCCCCACACACACACACACACTCCTGTCACCCTGGGTCCCTGGGAAGGGGTGCACCCAGGGCTGGTCCAGGGCTGACTTAGCAAACCAGGCTCTCGGGGTTCAGACTCAGGAGGAGTAGGGATGCTTTGCTGAGCTTGGCCTCAGTGTCAGCGTTTGTCAAATGGAATCACCTCCACCCTCTTTGGGGCTGATGCGTGAGTCTGTTCTCTGATGTTCATAACAGAGACTTGCTTATTTGCTTACAGGAGACTTTTTTTTTCTTTTTTTTAATATTTTATTGATTTTTTACAGAGAGGAAAGGAGAGAGATAGAAAGTCAGAAACATCGATGAGAGAGAGAGACATCGATCAGCCGCCTCCTGCACTGTTTCTGAGAATGTCCCCCCCCCAACACACACCCCTGTCACCCGGGTTCCTGGGAAGGTCTGCACCCAGGCCTGGTCCAGGGCTGACTTAGCAAACCAGGCTCTCGGGGTTCAGACTCAGGAGGAGTAGGGGTCCTTTGCTGAGCTTGGCCTCAGTGTCAGCGTTTGTCAAATGGGAATCACCACTACCCTCTTTGGGGCTGATGCGTGAGTCTGTTCTCTGATGTTCATAATATAGTCTTGCTTATTTGCTTACAGGAGACTTTTTTTTCTTTTTTTTTTAAATATTTTATTGATTTTTTACAGAGAGGAAAGGAGAGAGATAGAAAGTCAGAAACATCGATGAGAGAGAGAGAGACATCCATCAGCCGCCTCCTGCACACCCCACAGTGCAGATGTGCCCACAAGCAAGGTACATGCCCCCAACCGGAATCGAACCTGGGACCTTTCGGTCCGCAGGCCGACGCTCTATCCACTGAGCCAAACCGGTCTCGGCTGCTTACAGGAGACTCTTGAACAGACATACGTATCAGACTGTCCTTCCCAATCCGTGTCATTCCGCACCAGGATGGCTGCTGCAATTGCTCAGGTCACGTCCTCCTGAGGGGTAAGGGAGGCTGATGTCCAGCTGCTTTCGGTCCTCACGCCGTGCACTCTGGGGCGGGGCGGGGGGGGGGGAGCAGGGGGGCCTGCATCTGCCTTGGAGGAGAGGAGACCTTTCTGTAACCCCGCAAAGATGCACGTAGCCCATCGGCAGCCCTGCAGGTGAGAGAGAAGCAATGAGGACCCCATAGCATTCCAACAACTGGATGTTCTCAGATTCTGAGTGTCCACGGATACCCCAAGATTGCGATGGATCCAATGAGGAAAGACAGTAGTCCACTCTCCAGCAGGTGGTTCTTGGGTTTTTGATAGGCATGGCCCACATACATTTTGGGGGGACACAATGCTAACAAGGTCACTCCCAGTCCCTTTCACAGGGGTCGCCTAAGACCATCGGAAAATGCAGATATTTACATCACGATGCATCACAGTAGCAACATTTCATGGTTGGGGAACACCACCGCATGAGGAACTGTATGCAAGGGTCGCGGCCTTAGGAAGGTCGAGAACCACTGCTTTAAGGCCACCTGGCACTCTGTCTCCCCATGCTCTTGTCCCCCTTCCTGCACCCCCTCCTCTGGAAACTGGGTTCACATCTTACTTCCTGTTAAGGTCGCCGAAGGAGGAAGGCACGAGGCTGAAAGGAAGGGGTTATAAGATGCATTAAATCATCTGGAAAACCAGAGGGGCTGAGCCCCCAAATGGTGCCAGCACCCGGGGAGGGGGAGTCAGAGATTTTAAAGGACGTTAGACCAGGAGTGCAGGGGGTTGGGGAGAAGTGACAGGGGGAGGGGGATTCTCTGGGCCAGTGGTCCGAAGGGAAAGACAATGGTCGCAGCAAGTGGAATGCGGTCTGAGCGAAAGGGGACGTTGTTATGAAGCTGTTTAAAGGTCGGTTGCCAGGGGAGGGCTGTGGAGTCCATTACTGAATCGGACCCAACACCCCCCTCCCCACGTGGCCAGTCACCTGCGGTGTCTCTCTCTCCTCACGTGCCCTCCCTCTCATCCACAGGCGCACGCGGGTGGGGCAGGAGAGCATGGAGTTTTGCATCTCCCCGTGAAGCCCACGAAAGGAGGGGGGCGGGTGGTAGCTGGTTCAGGGGAGGTCCATCTAACGAACACAAATCAAACCCAGATCACATTTCTACTCCCGCACGCCTTCGGCGGTCATGCAGTGGGGTGTCCCTTCGTGGGTGGTGGGAAGCGGAGTGTGTGGGAGCTCCAGTCTGTGCAGAGGGGACCCCGAACAGCAGCCATTCTCCACCAGGACAGCCCCTCAGGGTGCCCTCCCCCACCCCCGGTATAAGAAGGGTGCCATCTGCATATTGAAGAGTCCCCACAAAGCTCACTCCCAGGCCCTTTGTCCCTGCTCGTAATCATATGCACATCCATTAGCATGACAGATCCGCCCCCCTCAGGGGGCCTGGGCCCGGGAGGGTCTTCAGGCCCTCAAACCAGGTTTGGCCGCAGATATAAAGGGCTGCTCTTGGGAGTTCATTGTGGTTTCCCCCAAACGCTAAGTATGTGTAAACACCTCCTTAAAAGTCCCCTAAAAGGTGTGCTTCACTTCCCACCCTGGTCCTTTCTCAAAGGCCGGGACACACACCCCCACCCCGAGGAATGCCAGCCCCGACCCCCCACTGAAGTCGCCAAGTGGGTTTCACCACTGCCAATAAAGGAAGACACCCCAGTGGGCAGCGAACCCCACTCCACTGGGAGCGTTCAGGGCAGAATCCTCAAGCGTCCTCCCCCAGAGAGCCGAGGTCCAAGGCCATTCTGAGCAGCGGTTCTCCACCTTCCTAAGGCCGAGACCCTTGCATACAGTTCCTCATGGGGTGGTGACCCCCAACCATGAGATGTTGCTACCGTGATGCATCGTGATGTAAATATCTGCATTTTCCGCTGGTCTTAGGCGACCCCTGTGAAAGGGTTGTTCGACCCCCAAAGGGGTGGAGACCCACAGGTTGAGAACCGCTGATTTTGAGGCTCCTGAACTGGCGGTTTCTCTGATGACAAACAGCCTGGGGACCTGCAGGCTCGCGAGAGGATTCTATTCTGTGCCGCCGGGAGCAAGCCCAGACTTTGGGGGTCTAGGGGGGCCAGGCCCGGCCACCTGGGGCTGCTCTGAACTTGGAAGACAGCTCCTGGCGAAGACCTGAAGAAGGAAGGAAAGTCGTGAAGTCAAGGTTAGAAGATGGAGTGCGCATCACAGTCCTGCTTCTGAGACGCTATTATTCTCATCGTCGTGATTTAGAAGCAACTCCGGAGCCTCAAGGGACTGGGCAGGCCAGCGACTCCTGGTGTCCAGCATCCGTGTGGGAACCGCCACCTTCACACTCATGGTTCCCTGTGGCCACAAGCGTCCCCAAAGGAAAACAAACCTCTCTTCTCAGGGCGCAGCCTCAAGGTCACTTGGCAGTGTTTTCAGAGCTCAAGTCCGTGTTCTGTCCAGGCCCCCCTACAAGGCAGACTGGCCCTTGGAGGTGAGCAGTGAGAAGCTCCAGCCTCCTGGTAGGCAGCCTCGTCCAGCTGGTCAACCCGGTGAGAGGGACCGTGGCTTGCCAACTGCTTCCCAGACTTCTAGTGGGTTCTTTCGTGTGAGTGACATATAGACTAGTATGTATATATTATCGATTTCAGAGAGGCAGGGAGAGGGAGAGAGAGAAACATCAATGATGAGAGGGAATCATTGACTGGCTGCTTGGTACACGACTTCTACTGGTGATTGAGCCTGCAACCCAGGCATGTGCCCCGATTGAGAATCAAACCATGACCTCCTGCCGAGACCGGTGTGGCTCAGTGGATAGAGCGTCGGCCTGCGGACTGAAAGGTCCCAGGTTGGATTCCGGTCGGGGGCATGTACCTTGCTTGAGGGCACATCTCCAGTGTGGGGCGTGAAGGAGGCGGCTGATCCATGTCTCTTTCTCATCGATGTTTCTGACTGACTATCTCTCTCCCTTCCTCTGTAAAAAATCAATAAAATATATATTAAAAAAAAAAAAAGAAAGAAAACAACAAAAAACCATGGCCTCCTGGTTCATAGGTTGATGCTCAGCCACTGAGCCACGCCGGCCGGACAGAACTGCCGGCTTTAACAATGGGACAGTCAGAGGCAAACTGACCACCCTAGGCAAAGAGGGAGCGGGAAACCACGCCCCGCCAAAGGATGCCCCCCTCAAGTGAAAGCGCTAGAATAGCAGCAAACATGATGAGCATTTTACGGCTGTTTCCACTCCAATTACCCAGCCCTCAGCGGCCCCATCACCCTGAAGCCAGGGTTTAATTGGAGCCGAGCGCTGTTCCTTTGCTCCAACATGTTCACGTCGTGGCTCGTCACAGTGGACAAGCGAAATGTCCTCCCGTGGCCTCCCCGCTGGCAGAGCCCAGGGCCTCGGACAGGGCCGCCTCCACACACAGCCAGCCCCCAGGATGGAGGCTGCCACCACAGGGACACACTGACATGTGCACATTCCTCCCCCAGAGGGATTTCCACGCGAGGTGACCCTCCAGGAGAAACAGCCTCCAGAAGCGTCCAACGAAACGCATTCACAGCCAGCCCGGAAGTTTACAGCTCAAGACATCCACACACGCCTCCAACTGCACGCTTCTTTTTTTAAAGTTTGTTTTTTTAAATATATTTTATTGATTATTTTTTAAAATATGTTTTATTGATTTGCCACAGAGAGGAAGGGAGAGAGATAGAAAGTCAGAAACATCGGATATAGAGAGAGACATCGACCAGCCGCCTCCTGCACGCCCCACAGTGGAGATGTGCCCACCACCAAGGTACATGCCCCCGGCCGGAATCGAACCTGGGACCTTTCAGTCAGCAAGCCGACACTCTCTCCACTGAACCACACCGGTCTCGGCTATTTTATTGATTTTCTACAGAGGGGAAGGGAGAGAGATAGAGAGTTAGAAACATCGATGAGAGAGAGAGATCCATCAGCTGCCTTCTGCACGCCCCCCGCCTCACTGGAGATGTGCCCGAAACCAAGGTCCATGCCCCCGACTGGAATCCAGTCCATGTGGAACGAGATGTTGTTGGGGAGAGAGGGAGACCTGCTTTTATGCCTTCCCTCAGACAAATGGCGGAGGATGGCCTAAGACACGAAATTCAACCCATAACAGGCTATGGACTTCTGAAAGAATGGACTCATTTCTCTACTCTCGCTCCCACCATACACACACACACACCCTAAAGCTTGCTGAAATTCCCGGGCCTGCTAGAATGCAGAAAAGAAAGTCAGTGTCTCATTGCCTCTTCAGAGTACACCCCACGAAATGGCGGGTTTTATCACCGGGGGTACGTGCTGTGGATGTTCTCCAACTGTGCCTTGTACCAGCGGGCCCGGCCGCTTTGACCATAAAAAGGCTCTGTTACTTGCGGTCAAAGGTTGCGGGATGAATGTCCTGTAGCATGATCTGTCCGTATCAGAAGAGATCGGGTAGCCCTGGTCAGTGGCCTATGAAGAGATTTCCTTTACCAGCGGGGAGAACTAATAAACCATTGTGGACGGCGGCGGCGATGTTTGGGGGCGCTCACATTCCTGGGCCCCGTCTCCAATGGCTTCAAAGCGCACATTCATTCACCTGTGAGCTTCCGAGGAACCTGTTTGCAGTTTGGTCCGGCCCCATGGAGGAACGCGAGTCTGCAGCTCGGGCTTGTGGGTTTGTTCTCCCAGGAAGCGTTTTCTCGAAGAGTCTTTGCTCTAGTGACATAGGGAAATGGAGAGAGGAAGGATCATGTCAATGAGAAACCAGGTTATTTTAATATATTCAGTTGCACCCGGGTTCGAGGCGCTATCCCAGGTGTCCTATATAAGTTAGCTTCCGGCCGAAACCGGTTTGGCTCAGTGGATAGAGCATTGGCCTGCGGACTGAAAGGTCCCAGGTTCAATTCCGGTCAAGGGCATGTACCTTTGTTGTAGGCACAGCCCCAGTAGGGGGCCTGCAGGAGGCAACTGATCGATGTCTCTCTCCCATCGGTGTTTCTAACTCTCTATCCCTCTCCCTTGTTCCCTGTAAAAAAATCAATAAAATATATATTTTTTTTTAACAAAAAGAAAAGAATCCCGGTGGGCACACAGGACACTCTTCCTTCCCTCCCTGACGTCCCACCTCTGAAATGGGAGGTTGAGCTGATGGCTTCCAAGCTGCTCCCACATCTAATCATGGCGGAGTCTAAAGGCAACCCAAATTAAGATTTTTTTCCCAAGGATAACCACCATAGAGAGGAATGAGAGTCAAAACCAAAAAAAGACCCAACTCCCCAGAGGAAATATGACGAGCTGGTCAGCACTCCTGAAAGATGGTGAGACCCAAGTGGGAAAAACAGAGTGGTCTCTGCAGGGCTTCCCCAAAGTGGGAGGCATTGTCACCATAGGGTAGGGGATCGGGGCTTCAGACAAGAGTAGGCATCCTTATGAGCTCTGGTAGACCAGCAAACCGGCCTCCTCCCACAGAGTTCCAACCTGGGTGCCTGAAGGCACAGTCCCCCACCCCGCACCAGTCCCTCCCATCTCCCCTCCTGTCCAGACTGCGGGCTTCCTGAAGACGGTCCCACCCCACCCCTGCACCCCCTTTGTGCATTTTCTTTTCACTCCCAGCTGTCGGACTGCCAGGTCACGGATGCCTGAGGGAACTGGGGGTGGCAGGAGACACACCTGTGTCGTGGAAATCAGCCCCACCCGCTCCTCACCTGGCTCCTCCCTCAGCTGCTGCTCAGCCCCCAGCCATCCTGCTGGCATCCGCCAGGCCCTGCCATCGGTCAGTCACCAGGCTGGGACTGAATGGAGGTAGGAGGCGAGTGAGCCGCTGTGCCTGCCTTAAGGGAGCCCATAGTCAAGGCAGTGATGAGGCCATCTCTCCTCTCTTCAGAGGTGACCACCATCACCAGCTAAACCCAATGCCACCTCACCCAGGTCTGCCTTGGACATCTAGGGGTCCAAGGCAGACCTGGGTGAGGTGGCATTGGGTTTGCTACTCAAGGTTGGAAAGGATTTCAGTAACCGGAACGGGGATGACTCAGAAAGGGGAGTGGTAAAACCAGCCCCAGGTGAGGAAGCTCCAGGGTGTCTGGTGTGGCTGGAATGAGGGGCACCTGTGTGTGGAGGGGAGCGGGGAGGGGAGGAGTAGGTGAAGGAACTGGTGATCCAGGATGGGGACAGCCTGTGTCAGGCTGTGGGGTTTGGGCTTTCTCCCCTCAGTGGGGGGAACTACTGGGGGTAAAATGAAGTCATTCAAAGAGATGCCCTCTGGCTGAAACTGGTTTGGCTCAATGGATAGAGCGTCAGTCTGCGGACTGAAAGGTCCCAGGTTCCATTCCGGTCAAGGGCATGGACCTTGGTTGCGGGCACATCCCCAGTAGCGAGTGTGCAGGAGGCGGCTGATCGGTGTCTCTCTCTCATTGATGTTTCTAACTCTCTATCCCTCTTCCTTATATATTTTTTAAAAAAACAGAGATGCCCTCTGAGCTCCACCTAAGTCCTAGGATGTACGGATCTCCTGCTGAAGAGCCATCTCAAAGCCGCCCTTGGAAGGCAAACATGGCTTCTCTCGCGATTGGAAAGGAGTGGTTCAACTCTCCGTGAGTCCAGCAACGACTTCATCGACAACTCCGAGCTCAGCTGGGTGACACTGTCCCTCAGCTGGGCCGAAAAGGCACGTGGTATTTAGTTGTAACACTGAAATGCAACTTCCTGATCCACCGAATGCAAAAAAAAAACTTCTCAATGAAATGTAATAAAGAACATTTTAAAAGGTTGTTACACTGGAAATCAAAAACAATAGATCGTGCCGAGACCGGTTTGGCTCAGTGGATTGAGCGTCGGCCTGCGGACGGAAAGGTCCCAGGTTCGATTCCGGTCGGGGGCATGTACCTTGGTTGCGGGCACAACTCCAGTGTGGGGCGTGCAGGAGGCGGCTGATCGATGTCTCTCTCTCATCGATGTTTCTGACTTTCTATCCCCCTCCCTTCCTCTCTGTAAGAAAATCAATAAAATATATTAAAAACAACAACAATAAATCGCAAAGGGTTCTAGATGCTGGCCCATTCCGGCTCCTACAAAACAATCAGACAAATAAAAACCAAGAGATCACAAACATTGAGAGACAGAATGGGCACCCGAGATGTAGAACATGTAGAGCATGGAATTTGGCTCTGAGCCTCCCAGTGGGCCGAGCGACAGTGGAGCCTGGTAGGAATGAGTTTAAGGCCTCCTTATTTTCCTCCTGCACGGCTGTAGACTCCCAGCTCATCGGAAAACACCCAGATGCCCCCGTGGGCACCACAAAGAGAGAAGAGGAGCTCCCACACTCCCAGGGCCTCCGTTCCTTTGAGGTCACTGATGTCTCCTTCGGTTCAGGATAACACAAACAAGGCGATTGGGCCTTGTAAAATGCAAATGGGCAGGAAGTCTTTTGCATGACAATTTAAAACGGACTTTCAAAGCAGGGTCCTTCTTCTTCTGGGGTGGGGATGTGGCCTGGCCCTCAGCAATGCCCATGGCAGCACCAACCTCAGAGATGTGTGGCTGTGAATGGGGCAGAGGTTCTAACCTCCCGCTGACCTCTGTAAAAAGGCCAACGCAGACAGGATCATCTCTGCCCCACGCCCCGCCCCCCCCCCCC
>PVJN01033662.1:0-23423 GCA_004026805.1 Lasiurus borealis | reverse complement strand
AGTAAAGCATCAAACAGACTGTCAAATTACAGTAGGAAGGTTAGGGAGAAGTGGGGGAGATAAGAGATCAACTGAAGGACTTATATACATGCATATAAGCATAACCAATGAGTGCAAGACACTGGAGTTGAGGGCATGTATGGGAGTGGGGTGGGGAGAAATGGGAAGATATGTACACATGTAATACATTAATAAAAAATGGAAAAAAAAATAAACAGCACAACTGAAGAAAGCCTGTAACAGTTGAAAGAACTCCTGTTGGTGAGTAGATTATTTAACTTTAATATAAAAAACAGTATTAATCATTATTATCTATTGAGTGCTGATGTATGCCAGGAAATGTGCATTATATCACTGATTTTCATACTCTAAGGTAATAGCTCTAAAATATAATTCAAAAGTATAACTGCTATATTATCACACCCAAAATTATGTAAGAACTCTAATTCCTTATAGTTAAATATCCATTTAGTGTTTGAATTTCCCCAGTTTCTGTGTACAATTTTAAGAATTAATGTATTTGAATCAGAATCAAAACAATATTCACATGTTGTAATTGGTTGATACGCTCTTAAACCTATGTACTCCACAACCCCCATTATTTTCCTTTCAGATTTTATATAAAAAAATAATGAAATTTTCAGTTTCCTAAAAAAGAAAAAAGAAAAAAAAAGTTTACCTACTAACTGTGAGTTCTGCTTTCTCTGTGAGGCAATATGATAGGTAATCATGTCAAATAAAGAGTAAAAAAGTTACCAAGTTATAATTAGATTTTCTATTTCTTAAAATAAACGAATGAACATAAGGCTAATTCTCCCATTAAAGACTAGGTATAAAAACTGTGACAGAGAAGAATAAAAGCATGGTGTTTTAAAAACCCTTTGCCTTTTATTTCCCCCCAAATGTCCACATGCTCAAGATGCAGGAGAATCGGCTCTCTGTGCCTGATCTGTGGGCATCAATCAGATCACAGAAAAGGCTGTGACAACAATGCTCAGAGGCCTCCACTGAGAAGAGAAAGCATCAGAATGACATTCAAAATAGCACTGGTCTGGGTGTACATATATTCACTAAGCTATACACTGAAGACTGGGCACTTTATAGTAACTACTAGAGGCTCAGTGCGTGGGGTCCCTCAGTGTTGCCTGTGGGGATCAGGCCGAAACCCGCAGTCCAACATCGCCTGCCACTCTTGCTCATCCCAGCCTGCTGTGCCTGTTGCTGCCACAGCTCGGTAGGCTCACTGCGGTCTCCCGGTCTCCCGGCTGTGGCGGCTAGCCATAGCCCTGTGTCCAGTGCCTGTTGGTCAGCTGAGTGGTGCTCCCGCTGTGGGAGTGCACTGATCACCAGGGGGTAGCTCCTGTGTTGAGCATCTGCCCCTTGGTGGTCAGTGTGTGTCAAAGTGATCAAGCGGTTGCTTAAGGTTTTATATATATATAGATGTACGGTGCCAGGTGGTTACTGGGTATATCGGGACCACTTGGTAAAGCATATGATTATCTAACCACTACGCTATACACCTAAAACTAATACAAAATAATACTGAATGTAAAGGTAATTGGAAAAAAAAAAGATTTGTGCACTTTATGTAGTTATAACTCAATAAAAATAAAGTGGAGCAAATAGGTAGTAGACTATATTAAAAATGGATCCTGGCTACACCATCAACTTTGTCCTCTAGATGCCAATTATGTTACTTTTTCTCCTTCCCATGAAAAGGGAGAGTCTATCTGACTGTTTATCATACAATGAGGCCACAGTACAGCTTTCCCCAAACTTATAAGGACTGGAATAAGCTCAACAGGATTCTCTCTGGAACAGTGAGAGAAAGGGCCATCCTATGACAGCAAGCTTGTTCGTTTTATGGAACAAAGGCTGTCATAATTGAAAATCCAAGTTCCAGGAGAAAAAAGCAAACTAAATATTAAAGAAAATTATGCAATACATTAAAAAAACAAATTTCCCATTGTAAGTTTTCATCTGTTTCTATTACATCTATTTCTATGGTTTTTTTTTTTTTTACACAAACTTAGATGGTATAGCCCACTGTTCTTAGGCTATAAGCCTACTCATGTTACTGTACAAAACACGAGTTAAATGAAGCACAGAGAAAATGATGTAATCAAGACATGTGGGAAAAAAATTATACATGGAGTGGTAGTTTTTACATCTTCAATTATCTCTGATGCAACTTATATAAAACAATTGTTCTGTGAACTGGATACTACTCTTTAATTGCCAAAAAAAAAAAAAATTGCAGCTGTTTTGTTGACATTCTGAATGCTTCTCAGTAAGTATAATTTTTTATTAGAAAAACATCTATTTTCTTTGCTAGTTATATCAGGATAGGGACTTGTCCATGTTTTCACGCCTGCATCCTTGGTGTGAAATTATATTTGGCCCAGAAAAGACTTTCAATAAATATGTGTTCAAGAAATGCGAGTGGAATACAAGATGGCGGCATAGGTAAACACTTACACTGCTGCCTCACACAACAATTTCAAAACTACAACTAAAAGACAGAACAGACATCATCCAGAACCACAGGAAAGCTGGCCGAGTATAAGTTCTACAGCTAGAGGGAAAGAGAGGGGCTCACAGAGACCCAGAGGAGCTACAAAAAGCTGAGGTACGGAGACAGGCGCACTGAGAGGACAGGTGCCGGAGTACCTGGCTGGCTTTCTCTGGCGGGAGGGAAACGGAGACTCCCAACGGCATTGAACACCTTATCTTACGACACTAAACCCAAGATCCAGCTGAAACTCATACAGGGGGAGTTTGGACTGTGAAAAGGGAGAGGTGCATGGAAATTTAGGGGAGTCACAAAAGATCGGAGGTCTGGTTGCGCACGGCACTGCGCGAAGGACAGACTGCTGATTGTGCTGCTGGCTTTCACGACTGGGCGAGAGACAGACCCTCCCAACTGTGCCACTTCTGAGTCCATTGGGACCCTGTTTCGGGCGAAACCCTGGAGACCTAGACTTGTGTGGTCCTGGTGCGCAGGGGAGCTGGAAAGGCAGCGGTCTGGAGGCACTGCGGGTGTGTGCGCATAAGGACCACTCCAGCGATTACCCGGTCACGTGAGACTCAGGGGCCGTGAAGGGCGGGGCCGACTGGAAGGCAAGGCGGTCCCTTAAGCCCTGAAACTCCACCCATCCCAAGCTCAACAGGGGCTTCTTCGGTTTTGCAGTCTGCTATCATAAGGCTGAATTCAACACAGAAGTTTCCCCGGCATAGTGAAAATGCCGAGACCAGGGAAGGGATCACAAACAAAAGAAATGGAGGGAAAAAAACGACTGGATATAGAGTTCAAAACCACACTTGTAAGGTTTTTCAAGAATATCCTAGAAAAGTTGGATAAACTTAGCGGGAGCCAAGAGGAGATGAAAAAGGACCAACTAGAGATGCAAAAGAGCCAACTAGAGATGGAAAAGGTCCAACTAAAGATGATAAAGGACCAACTAGAAATTAAACATACACTGACTGAAATAAAAAATATTATACAGAGTCCTAACAGCAGACTAGAGAAAGGCAAGAATCAAGTCAAATATTTGAAATATAAAGAAGCAGAAAACTCTCAACTGAAAAAGCAAGAAGAGAAAAGAACCCAAAAATGTGAACATAATGTAAGGAGACTCTGGGACAGTTTCAAGCGTACCAACATCAGAATTGTGGGGGTGCCAGAAGAAGAGAGAGAGCAAGATACTGAAAACCTATTTAAAGAAATAATGACTGAAAACTTCCCACATCTGGTAAAAGAAATAGACTTACAAGTCCAGGAAGCACACAGAACCCCAAATAAAAGGAATCCAAAAAGGATCACACCAAGACACATCATAATTAAAATACCAAGAGCAAAAGACAAAGAGAGAATATTAAAAGCAGCAAGAGAAAAATAGTTCATTACCTACAAGGGAGCACCCATACGACTGTCAGCTGATTTCTCAACAGAAACGATGCAGGCCAGACTGGAGTGGCAAGAAATATTCAACGTGATGAATAGCAAGAACCTACAACCAACAATGATCTATCCAGCAAAGCTAACATTCAGAATTGAAGGGCAGATAAAGAGCTTCACAGAGAAGAAAAAGCTAAAGGAGTTCATCAACTCCAAACCAGTATTATATGAAATGTTTAAAGGTACTCTTTTAGAAGAGGAAGAAGAAAAAGGTAAAAGACAAAAAATTATGAACAACAAATACATATCTATCAATAAGTGAATCTAAAAATTAAGTGAATTAAAAATTTGATGAACAGAATAAACTGGTGAATATAATAGAATCAGGAGCACAGAAAGGGAATGGACTGATAATTCTCAGGGGTAAAGGGGTGAGGGGTGTACAGGGAGAGACTGGACAAAAATCACACACCTATGGATGAGATCAATGGGAGGGAGCTAAGGGCAGAGGGAGGGGTGAAAGTTGGGTAGAGGGGTGCTATGGAGGGGAATAAAGAGAAACAAATGTAATAATGTGAATAATAAAGATTTAATTAAAAAAAAAAGACATGTGGGAAACATGAGGCTGTTGCCAATAAAACATGGCACACTGTTTTACAACAAACATTTTTAACAAATAGGAGTACCCTCTAAGATAATGACAAAAAGCGCAGTATAGTAAATACATAAACCTGTAGTCATTTATTACATTATCAAGTGTTACATACCAGCGGTCACCAACCTTTCGGACTTCACAGACCACCAGTGGTCTCTGGACCACCAGTTGGTGACCACTGTTATGTAATGTACGTAACTGTATGTGCTGTACTTTTTTTTTTTAAATATACTTTATTGATTTTTTTACAGAGATGAAGGGAGAGAGATAGAAAGTCAGAAACATCGATGAGAGAGAGACATCGATCAGCCGCTTCCTGCACGTCCCACAGTGGAGATGTGCCCGCAAGCAAGGTACATGCCCCCAACCGGAATCGAACCTGGGACCCCTCAGTCCGCAAGCCGACGCTCTATCCACTGAGCCAAACCGGTTTTGGCTGTGCTGTACTTTTATATGAATGGCAGCACAGCAGGTCTGTTTATACCAGAAGCACCACAAACACATGAGTAATGCATTGTGCTGTGACCTTCAATGGCTGTGCAGTCACCAGGTGACAGGAATTTCTCAGCTCCATTATAATCTAAGAGACCACTGTCATGTATGTGGCCTGTCTTCATTCACTTATTCATTTATTGTTAATCCTCACCTGAGGATATTTTTCCATTGATCTTTTAGAGAGATTAAAAGAGAGAGAGACACATATTGACTGGTTGCCTCCTGCATGCACTCCCAACCAGGGCCCAGGCTGGGGAGGAGCCTGTAACCACAGTGCATGCCCTTGACCAGAATCTGGGACCCTTTGCCTGCAGGCCAATGCTCTATCCATTGAGCCAAAACAACTAGGGCATGGCATGTCTTTAACCAAAACATTGTTATGGGGCATGACTGTATTTTAAAATATGAGCTTAAAAAGTAGTTATGGCTCTAGCTAGTTTGGCTCAGTGGATAGAGCATCAACCTGCAGATTGCAGGGTCCCAGATTTGATTTCAGTCAAGGGCACATGCCCAGGTTATGGGCTCTATTCCCAGTAGGAGGTGTGCAGGAGGCTGATCAATGATTCTTTCTTATCATTGATGTTTCTATTTCTCCCTCCTCCCTTCCTCTCTGAAATCAATAAAAAATGTATATTAAAAAAAAATTATTATGTTTAGCACTGGTGAGTGTTACTCAATGGTTTGAGCGTAAGCCTGAGCACTGAAGTATCTCAGCTTTAATTTCAGGTCAAAGGCACATACCTGGGTTGCAGGTTCGATCCTCAGTCCTGGTGGGGGTGAGTATGGGAGGCAACCAATTGATATGTCTCACTCACATTGATGTTTCCCTCCCTCCCTCCCTCCCTTCCTTTCTTCTACTCTCTCTAAAAAAAAAAAAAAAAAATCAATGGAAAAATACTGTTAGGTGAGGATTAAGTAAAAAACAACAACAACAAAAAAAAAAACAAACCCAAATGTAACTGTAACTGTTTAAATGAGCAACTGTAAGTTCTCAGTTGGCCCTGCAGACAGAGCAGTTTTTGAAGCACCACAGCAGTCATCAGCACAATCTCTCCAGGAAGTAGGCACTCGATATTCTTGACCAAAAATAAAGGTAATAATGATTAGCCTTTCCTACATGTGGAGAAATCGGAAACTCTCCAAGGACCAGGAAAAGAATGCCTCACAACCTCATGCTTTGATGCATGTGGGAAAAGGCGAGAGTGTGCAGTCCAGTACCTCTGCCGGAACTCCTGGAACACGATCCGGTTGGGGAAGCCCTGGCGACAGATTCGGATGCCTTCCAGGACACCGTTGCAGCGAAGCTGGTCCAGCACGAGGTGCGGGTCCAGTTTCCCAGCCTGATCAGCAAAAGAGAGTGTTATCTTTAAACCGCTCTAACCCAACCTAGTTCAGTGTTAGATCCCAGTACATGTTGCTGGACACATACCCGCTTCTCGTGATTTGGAATGATGCAGCGAACGAAGTTAGGATTGGTGTTGCGGAGAGTCGCCATCAACTTGGTGAGAGACTCTTTGTAGAGTTGGCCAACGGTGCGAAACATGCCCTTTTTGGTTTTATAGGCAGAGCCAAAAGCTGTCTCAGTCATACCAGTAACTTGATCCAGGCCCACAATACGATCCACTGGTGAAAATAAAAAGGAAGAGGACAGTGAGTCAAACCCAACTCTCCAGCAGGGAAAGACAAGACACAGTGATAGTGCAGCAGCACAAGCTTGTGGACAGATGAGAAGAGATGCCATCTAGGGAGGCAGTCAGCATACGGAGACACTGCACAAGCCGTGGGACCAACAGCCACACACTTCAAGGGCAGGTAGTGTAGCTCTGACAGCTTCAGACCACATACCAGCAGATGCCTTCCGCTGCGCTACTTTCAGGGACTCACTGCCTTTGATAACATTTGCCTGTTACATACACAATTATTTGGTAAATGAGAGATCATTGGCTGGCATTATTGATACACAAATGGATACTATGACAAGTCTCAAAACAGGAAAGGCGTATAAAGATATATGTAAAAATATAAGACTGTACAAAGCAAATTCACTTAATGAATATGGCTCGGGAACTAGGGACCAGAGCCATCTCATATCAGCCATTAGGATTTTAGTAAAAAAGTCATTCAAGTTGCAGGGAGAGATTGCATTAGTTCAGATTCGTATGAGTGAGTATACTTCAGCTCTCTCCTCAAAGCATGAATAAAAAATTAGAGGGCAAGAACACGAATTTGGAAGGAGCCTCCTAAGAAGAAACATCACCTAAGCTACGCTTAATGATGGTTCAACTCCTCAGATCCTTCAGCTGACGTTTCACATTGTCCACACAGACCTAACACTCCTAATGATGGGATTTTCAACAGAAGTCCAACACAGGGCACCATCCACATTTGGTGTATAATACGCTCTCATTTGAAAAACTGTTACATGAATGAAACACACTACTGAAATCTTTTAATCAAAATATCGATTGAATTGCCCTGTTAATGCACTTGTCAATCAAACAGCCACCTGCATTTCTTTCATTCGTTCCCCAGAATAGAAGGTTACTGGGGGACCTCAATATCTCAATGAGCTTTGTGCAGAAGAGAAAACCATGACCCAGAAGGTAGGGCAACTTTTCAAGTCACGCATGTCTTAAATGGAAGTGGGGAGAAGGAGGCCGAGGTCGGGTCGATTGCCAGGCCCATGCCTGCAAAATGCAGTACCATTTCTCCTAGCAAAGTCACCAGACTCAGGGGGTTCAGGTCTAAGCTTTCTGCTTGTGCTCAGGACTCTGTCTACCATCCATCTCAGAGACCACCTTTCTTCCCTGGCCTTCAACTTGTCCCTCTACTTGCTCCAGCAAAACCCCCACCAAACCCCACCCCTGCATATGCCACGAAGCAATGAGCTTCCTCTATCTAACACGTGCCTGCCTGCTTCTCTGTCTCCTCAGAGCCAAGCTTCTTTCCAGAATAGTTCATCCGTGGACCCCTCCGCATCCTCTCCTCTCATTTCCCATTGTCCAGCGTCCTGGCCTCTAGCCTGCCCTCCTCCCTCCACTTAACACTCAGGCAACCACTGGTCAAGATAAAAATTAAACGAGTTATTTACCCCTCTTAATTAAGAGCAGACCATTCCACGTCTATTTTACTTGACCCACGTCTATTTTCCTGTTGACCACAGAGTGGCACCCTAAAAACTCTCGTCACTCCAGGCTTCTTTTATGAATCCCATCTTCTCCTTGACCTCTGTCAACCTCTCTAGCTAGTCTCTCCGATGACTTCTCCTCTGCCTTTCCTGTACACTGGGGCACTCACAAGGGTCCAAACTCAACACCCTTGAAAGCCTTTCTAGGATAAGAACGGATGCGAGTCCAGGCACACACTGTCTGACCTGCTTTTTCCAAGCCATAGCCTCATCCTGGGTGATCTCATCTGTGACTTGAATGACCTCTACCTGACTCTCCAGCATCACTCGCCAAACACCTATATTCTCCTCTCTATCCAGAAGTCACAGAGACCCCTCTGCCTTCCATACATCCTTGCTAAGTGCCTGTCATGTATGCTTTTACTCAACACTGCACCCCTTTGCACCTAGCATGATGTCTGGCATAACAGGCTTGATGCACAGATGTTAGTGAATAAATGAAATAAAAAAACACACAACTACAAAGTGAGAGATGCATTGACAAAAAGAACAAGATGCTATGAGAGAGATGGTGGTTAGAGATCTCTTTGGAGAAACTACACTTGCTGCCAAGAGGGAAAGAACGAGCAAGTAGAGAGAATATTCCAGAGGGGGGCACAGAGTGTGCCAAGCACCAGGGGCAGGAAGAAGTGTGAGAAGCTAGTGCCAGTGAAGCAGCATGAGGGACACTCGCTCTGGCAACTGTGTGTAGAATGGTTGGGGAGGAGGCCGGGGAGACCAGACAGGGGGCCACTGTAGGGTCCAGGTTCTAAGAAAGAAGACAGCAGCTTGAACTTGTGAAACTTAGAGGAGATGGGCAGAGGAGGGAAATTCAGGACATATTTTGGTGGGAGACTTGACTTGCTTTAATGATTAACTTGACAGAAAATAAGGGAAAGGGGTTTGTCAAGAATAACTCCTAGGAGTTTGGCTTGAGAACTGAGTAGCTTGCGGTGACATCGGGAAGATGGGGGAGAGGTGGGTTTTGTGGGTAGGAAGATGGGGTCCAAACTCTGTGTAAGTTGGGGTGCCCATGGGACATTAGGGTGGAGATGAGAAGTTGAGTGAATAACCCCATCTGCTGCTGAGAGAGGTCTGGACCAGCGAGGTAAAGCTGGGAGTTGCTGACTTATAGTGTTTAGTTATAAGACTGGATGAACCATCTGAGGGGGGATGAGAAGAGATGAGGACAGGGGAGCAAGCCCCACGGCGCTGGGGAGGAAGAGCTGGATGACGAGAATGAGCGGAAGGAGGGGCAGAGTTCAATATCCAAAATCGAGCACATTCTCTACCCCTGCTGCTACCCCTATGTTTCCTCTTCAGACGTGACTACCCTTATTCAAGCCAAAAACCAGGAGTCAGATTTCATTCCTCTCACATCAGCTGCTCCCCAAACTTTCAAATGTCCTCCATTCATCCCCTCCTCTCTGTTGCCCTAGCTGGGGCTCTACCCCCTCACTTGGGTTCTGCAACCTCCTAACTGGTTCCTTCCTCGGCCCCAGTCTCCTTGTGACCTCTCCCCCTGCCACACAGGTTCTTGCTATGCCTTTGTCCATGTATGATGACTAACAAATAATTCTGAAAGATAAAACTAAACGAGGTATTTATCCCTCTACTTGAGATCCACTTTCTCCTACAGCTTATAGGATATGATCCAAAGAGTCGTGAAACAGTGATGGGAACTCAACTCCAAGAGGCAGAAGCACTGCCCACCCCGAGCGGTGTGATCTGGAGCCCAGCCACCCACCTCTTCCAGCCTCAGTGTCCCCTCTGTGGTGTGACCTGCCCCATAAGCGCCTGTGAAACGTTCAGGTGCTCAATGAAGGAGCCTCCCTGGCCATTTCCCCACATGCGGAGGCTCCAACTGCATAGACTAGGTGCATTTTCTGAAAGACGCAGGCCCTCAAGTCTCCGTCCTGCTCTTTGCCAAGAGAGCAGACCCCTGTTTGTAGCCTGGCAGTTCCTTATCTAATGCTTCTCAGGCTCTGGATTCTACCTGCCTCCAGACTAAATAGGCTATCCCTCTCCTTCAGGTTTCAATTCACCAAGGCCAGGTCCCAGGACACTTCACTCTTCTGTGTATTTCCTCGCGGGCTGAGTTTCCCCAGGGACGTCTGTCCAGCGTCTAACACGCAGGCCGGGGAGCTCTTTCCTGCTATCGCTGCACTTTCTGACCACCAGCTCAGACAACACCTCAAACAAGGAAAGAGGAGGCACAGTGTGCACTGTGTGAGGGACCCCAGGCACTGGCCTCCAGCAGGAATCGCTTTGACAATAACAACCCGAAAACACTCAAAATAAGCTGGTTTTCAAATTTGTTTTTAATAAAGGTAATCCAAAGCTAAACATTTAGCATGTTCTGGACTTTCAGTTCTCTTTTTTTCTTAATTCAAAATTTTAAGATCAGGGTTAGTTTCCACCGATGAACAAAATTATCTCATAAGAGAAACACATTAGGAACTGCATTAAATAACTTGGACCACACTAATAATATACAATTTCACTAAAAAACCAAGACCTATGAAAAACTCTATTTTACAAAGACATTTTTTTTTTTGTTGAAAATGGTTAAGAAGAAGAATCAGAGAAAGGCAGAAAATGAGAAAGACAAGATTCTAGCAGCTCCTTGAAATGAGCATCTTGCTCCTCCTAAGACCTTCACAGCTTCTGAAACAAAACCTCCAGAGCCTGTGGTTTCTGGGCTCCATTGATCCTCTTGCTACAAACTCTCCTCCCCGAGGTATCAGGAGAGCCTGGCTAGGCTGTGGTGGGCACTGTAATTCACTAGCTGGCTGCCCAGTAGCCTGAAAAGATTTCAAAGTATTTTCACAGACAATTTATTAATCTCTAAAAGCTTACTCGGACAGTGAGAAGTGAGATGAGCTCCACAGAGTTGCCATCTGTAAGGGCATATTTATTGTTTAGGAGAAGAAAAATGCAATTTATAATCATCTATCTCATAAAACTGCATGGACAATTTTTTTAAAGATAAAAGAATGACACTGTCTAGTGCCAGATTGCTTAACCGGCCCTTCTAGGGGACAACCTCAGGAAACAAGAGGCATGTGAGATTTTTACTTCTTCAAATCTGTGCATGGGCCAAGCACTAGTGTCGCTACATTTAATTTTAATTATTTAGGCCAGCGCTTTAGAAACTCACTGCAATTAATACGGCTAAAAACCAAAGTAGGGGGAGAAACTTATTTTAATGTTTATTTAATAGCCAGATGGTAATAAATAAGAACCCCATTAGATACTCCTGCAAAAGGCCTCGGGCACCTGGTACTGTTACATGCCTCGGGCTAGGCATGTACATGTTCTCAATGCTCATTTAAACAAACTGAGACAATTCTACACTAATGCACACTAAAATGATACTGTTAAAAACAAATTCAAAACCAGATATATAACTGCTATGAGTTCTCAGCAACTATCCTAACATCAATTAGTAAACCTTCATAATATACTTCCACTTGATATATCCCCAGTAGTAACAAATTTACAGTGGTTACATAACAGTTATTTTACAGTATTTGGAAATTTTTAGGAACACGGCAGGCAGTGCTGCAGAGGATGTCAGCACTGCTCCTTTTCCCAGGCACTAGTGTAAGCTGAACTTGAATTTGCCTCCTCTACCTGTCTCCTCTGTACTTCCCACCCCTGGCAGAAGCCAAAGCTTCTGGGCAAACAGGAAGCCATTTATCCCGCAGAGCTCCTATTGTACTTCTCTGTGTCCCTCCTGGGCAGGGCCCGTGCACTTAACTCATCACACTGGGCAGCAGAGCAGGGCTGCTGACAAGCTTGGCCTCGGGCACCAGGAATAAAAATGGACCTGCATTAAGAAATAGCCAAAGAGTAGACACTAATCGACCTTCTGTTTTGCACCATTCCAACTGCACCAGCACAAGGGCGCACCAGCTGCGGAGGCAGCGGCAAGTGCAGTGTCCGATGCCAGCTATCTGGGCACTTCCCATGTGCCAGGGGCAGGCTCACGTTGCTTCCTCTGATATAAGAACCCTGAGAACTAAGTGTCACTGTCCCCATTTGACCTCAGAAACTCCAGCTGCAGTACCCAAAGGCCATTTCTCCTGGCGCTCCCACCTCCTATTGCAGGTAAAACACTGCAACAATGAAACCTTCCGTCTCCTGAGAGGATGACAACTGAAATAAGCACTAAACTCTGTCAGTCCAAACCACAGTCCCTAAAATGGCACTAAAAATAGATTTATGACCAATTGATATAAGAACCTACAAGGGATTACATAATTATAATTTTATCAGTCATGCTACCTTGTTTGCCCCATGTGGCTCAGTGGTTGTTCATTGACATATGAACCAGGAGGTCACGGTTCGATTCCCAGTCAGGGTACATGCCTGGGTTGCTGGCTCGATCCCCAGTAGGGAGCGTGCAGGAGGCAGCTGATCAATGATTCTCTCTTATTGTTGCTGTTTCTCTCTCCCCCTCCCCCTTCCTCTCTGAAATCAATAAAAATATATTAAAAAAAGGAAGACTGGTTCAAAGTTTTGGAAGTCAGAATGTTATCATTTCTTAGTATGAATCATGGCCAAATTAAAGCCTTTCCCCTGAATTACAAGAAGGTAGGTAAGAACTTGGTGGATATCAGAAGATGAAGGGAGACCCCAAAGAGTTTGTGACACTGAGAAAGCCCTCCTATAGCAGTGACCAGCCTTTCCTTGGGGTTCTCAGTCTCAATTGCTGCTGCTGTATTTCAAGTCCTGCTTCTATGAAGGATTGAAAGGAGCAAGGGACTTTTCTACCAATAATTAAAATTTGTTTCATGTACTTCTCACATTTTCTCTGGTGGCACCTTTCAGACATCAGCTGCCACCCAGCACCTGTGAATGATCAGAGAAACTGAGCTAGTCCTACTCTAGAGGCTGCAGGTATGATCTGTTGGGGAGCTCACCCTGTCCTTCTAGCACAGCCAGGATAAGAACTAAACTCAGAGGCCCTGTCACAGACCCTGTGAATCTGAGAACCCTGCCTACAGCTTTGAGGTTACAATCCCTCTCTGCTGGTTTACTGTGCTTGCATCTTCCATTACTAGTTATCTCAGAAGTCTAGACTTCCAAAATATCTTATATTTGGAAGAAAACAGTCCTTTGCTTTGTAGCACAAACTTGTATGGCCTCCTCATCTTGCCTCTAGGGATTCTGCTCCTCTCTCTTCTGCACTGGTCCCCGATGCTTCTGGAAACCCCTCTTTATCCCAGGCTCTCATTTTCAACCTCAAAAGTCTTGCCAAGACTGGTTTGGCTCAGTGGATAGAGCGTCGGCCTGCAGACTGAAGGGTCCCAGGTTCGATTCCGGTCAGGTGGCATGTACCTTGGTTGCGGGCACATCTCCACTGTGGGATGTGCAGGAGGTGGCTGATAGATGTCTCTCTCTCATCGATGTTTCTGACTTTCTATCTCTCTCCCTTCCTCTGTGTAAAAAATCAATAAAATGTATTAAAAAAAAAAAAAGCCTTCAGGTCCCCCATAATGCCATCTTCCTTACATTATGAATGCTCTTTGTGGTTTCTTAGAGATGCTCACTGCATGGTAGCATGTCAGAGGCCATCACAATTTGGATCCTTAGGAACTCGGTCATCACTGTCTTCTGAGAAATCATGGAAAATGCTAAAGCCTTATATTTACATTTCAAACCTATTACCGGGGGCTCGAATCCATAAACACAGATTGAGGAGAAAAATGCTTTGCTGTAGAAATACGATACACAACTTTAAGACCATGATTAGCTGTGGGGGAAGGAGGCCCTCTAAGGAGAGGCAGCTGATCAATGAGCTTCCCCCAGGGATGTCTGTCCAGCGTCTAACATGCAGGGGCCGTAACTCAACCAAAGGACACCTCACGAGAGACAGAACTGGCACATTTCAGGTGAGGATGTGCCAAGGTGAGAATGTGGGGAGGTAAATGAGCTTACTCCCCACCAGAACGATGCCAGCTAAGAGTGGCTCTATCTTTGTCCTGTTGGGACAGAAAACCCCTAGTGTACAAGAGCATTTATACTGTAGGGGAGGAGAGGCACGCTAGACAAAGCTGCTGCGCATGACAAGGGGGTGTGGAATTCCCACGCACCCAACAATCTCCTCCCTCAAGGACTTACTGATGGTGTGCCTACTTTTGTGACAAGCTGGGAAAACAATAGTGAGCAGAGACGGGCACTGCCCAACCTCTCAAAGAGCTCACACCAGGAATTCTCTTTAAACATTAGAAACCCCTAAGATTAAAGGAGATCGATTTAAAGAGGGTACTCTAACTTTGGGAGGAAGTTCAGAAGATCAAGCACTAACCTGTTAACAAAGCACAAGTCTCAGGCAGGCCACAGTTTACAACTACCTTCCGGCTCTCTTCCTCCCCCACGTCCTCCACTTGGTCTGTACCCGCCAAGGCAAAGGATGATGGAAGACTTCTTTCTCTGCAGTTCTGTGGAATATCCATTCCAACTCATGGAATAATCTTTGCATGATCTCCCTCCACCTGTCCCAGCCCCTAAAGATTACAATCTACTTTTTTCATGAACTAGAATTGATGGCAGAAATCTGGACTTGGATGAAAACCGGCACATTCCTTCAACATAGTTTTAAAAAACCTTTTGGGTACAAATCTCAGCATTATAATGTTCCAAAAAGTATAAAGGAAATTTTATAAAATGAATTTGACTGTATTTTTTAATTTCACTACATGATAACATCACTAAATAACTGGAAGGCTGGGTAATATTCATTTTATATTGTGCTTCTGGAGGACCTCTAGCATGGTTAGGCTGTATTTTAAAACAGGGCTAAGGATTTAGACCACAAGGCCAATCTGGAGCTCAATTTCAATGTACAAATTCTACCACCAACCCACTCTTAGTCTCACCTTACAAATATCAAGCCTTGTAGACAGTTTCACTATCTCCAGTTCAAAAGAAAAAGCCAAGTAGCTAGCTATGCACAAAAATTCCAAATAAGAGGTATAACGATGAGACCAACACCTGTGAGATAAATATGTACTTATTTGTTCATAAAATGTTAATGACTTAAAGAAAGACTCCTCTCTGGAATTCCTTAGAGTTGAAAATTTAATGCTAACTCAAAGACAAAGAAGACATTACTAGTAGGTCAATTCCTAACCATTCCCTTGGAGGACTGTGTATCAAAATGGCACTACTGGAAAAGGTAGTGACATACCTTTTATATGCAGTGCTGCAAGTGCTATGCATAAAATAAGAAGCAATGTGTAGGCAGTAGCGATTGGATTATTTATGCACTCAAACAGTTGCCTTGAAGTAGAATAAAACTGAGCATGAAATGAAAGGTTCATGCAGGTCTATGAGCGAAACAAAACAGAAACCAGCCGCATCCCATCTACCCTGCCCGCCCAGCCGCCCTGCCAGCCCCCTGCAAGTTCTTCCTGTGGGCTTAGGACCCTTCTGTTTTGGAAGACCTACAGGCTTTATACATTCACCTGGTGGCTCATGAAGACCAGAAACACTGTCATAGAAAGAAGCTCTCTGAATATTCTGAATCTCTAAAGCAGAGAAACAGCAAAAACAGGACAGAAGAGCAAATACACAAACACTTCAGTTAGTGTGAAAGACATTCGACATCACAAGTAAACTTTGAAATCGGGTACGAAAGTCACTAGTCCAGGGAAGATCCCATGCAAACATTACTCATTAGAGAATCTACACATTTGGACCAAGTTCTTTATAAAATAGACTTTATCTGAATGAAAATGCATATTCCTCACTCCAGGTGTGAGCCTTTTATCACACCAGTGTTAAATGACCACCCCACATAAATGTAGGATGAAATGTTAAGAGTAATAAGGTACTACTCCAGTTATCCTTCATAAAATCACCTTGCAATTAGCTATTTAGGACAAGGTGCAGTAAGTCACACTCTGATAAATGTACGCATTAGTAACTTTTACTGTCAAAAATTTACACTGCTGTGCAATTTTACTTTCAATACAGATTCTTGAAATATAATTTACTTCAAATACAAATTACTAATACACAGGTAATTAGCATTAAGAAAAACAAAATTCAAGTTCTTTTTAGCAAAATGTTAAAAATAACTTCAAATCATAAGTAAGAAGACACTTGATATCCCGAAGCACATTTACATAAGAAATGCAATCTTTAGGTTTTTTTTTTTTTGGTTTATAAGCACCCCAGAGTGTTGAGAAGTCCCGTGTAGCTGGGAGACAGATTCAAAACATCTCTTAGCAGAAAATAGGGCACTATGAATCTCTAGGGCAGGGCTGCCACCAAAAATCTTATTTCTCCTGGTTTGACCTTGAGAAACTCTTTAAAACCCTAAACACAAAGTCTATTTTAATACATAGTGTTTTATAGTAAAGATATTGCACCTCACAGGCAAACTATATTCATACAACACAGTCATACATTTGTGGCCCACTTATTATTTTCTGTTTTTGCCTTTATGTGGTAGTAAAAATAGAAAAAAAAAAGAAGAGAAAAATACATGTTTTTCCAGGGTTCTTTTTTTTTCCTGGAGAAAAAGCTACCATTATCCCAGGAGACCTCTATACCCAGAGTGAGCAGCAATGAATTCTCCACCTTAGCACACCCTCCTCCAACTCCTGTGCCTGCCCTGACTTTTCAGATGAAACTCAGTCCTGCTGCTACCCTTGCTGCTCGCCTGACAGTGGGCAACCTCTGAGATCCTGGATCTCAGATCACACTGAATAACTGTCCATTACGCTGATGGACAACAGGCCTTCCTACAGCAGCATCATAAGGAGAGCAGACACAGGGAATATTCCAGAGCAGACACCAGCACAGCCGAGTCAAATATAAGGCAGGTGAGATTGCCAGCAGCCCACTCTGACAAAAGGAACCACACGTGTGCCCAAGCGCCAATCTGCAGAAAGGCAAGGGTAACAGCGGGCTGGGTGGGCTGTGAGTCCGAGCTGTGGACTAAGTCCAGAAGCACAGCGCTGTGGCCAGGACTAAAGGAGCTCAGCAAGGCTGCAAGTGTTTTCTCTCTGCATTTCTAGAACCTAGTAAGTTCTTCGTGGCTATGGAAGCACAAAAAGGCAGGGTAGCCCTGGCCACTGGTGCTCAGTGGTTAGAGCACCAGCCTGTGACCTATGGGCCTTGGGTTCCATCTCCTGGTCAGGGGCATGTACCTTGGTTGCAGGTTCAATCCCCAGCCCTGGTTGGGGTGTGTACGGGAGGCAATCAATCACTGTGTCTCTCTTTAGTCTATGCTTCTCTATCTCCCCCATTTCTCCTCTAAAAAAATAAAAATAAAAAGCAATGGAAAAAATATCCATGGGTGAGGATTAAAAAAAAGGGGTGGTGGGAGAGCAGGGGAGCATGCTCCAGACACAGCCCTGCCCACAAGGCACATCACCTGTGACATGGATCACTGAGCTCCCACCTCTACCCTTGCTGGCCAAACCTTATTTTCTTGCAACTTCTGACCCACTGCTGCCAAAGGCTCTCCCACATCTGGGAGGCGAGACAAGGCGTTACAGAAGGAAGTAGAAGGAGGAAGCCAAGGAAGCTGGGAGCAAGGCTGGTTCTGTCCTAGGCTGCATCTGCATATCCTGAGTCTCCCACTGGATTACCAGGGCAGGGCTGTGTTTTTCCTCATTCCCCAAGACTCCCAGATGATAACCATGGTGCACATGGTTACACATGTGCATTTGTTAGATGAATGGTCAGGTGTTCACTAGGTGTTCCCCACAATATCATTTTTGGTTAAGGAACTACAAAGTAAGAGTCTAAGTCAGCAGTTCTCAACCTGTGGGTCACGACCCCTTTGGGGGGTCTAACAACCCTTTCACAGAGGTCGCCTAAGACTACTGGAAAACATCTATTTCCTATGGTCTTAGGAATGAACACACTACTCCTCGGTGTAGAAAAATGTAGCAATGTAGTTTACTGTTGTTATATGAAGACTGTTGCCCATGCTACACCACGATTCAAGTCAAAATTTCATTTATTTGTAATTAGAAATATTTCACAATATATAATTACATATTGTTTTTGTGATTAATCCCTATGCTTTAATTATGTTTAATTTGTAACAATGAAAATACATCCTGCATATCAGATATTTACATTACAGTTCATAACAGTAGCAAAATTATAGTTATGAAGTAGCAACGGAAATAATTTTATGGTTGGGGGTCACCACCACATGAGGAGCTGTCTTAAAGAGTCGCGGCATAAGGAAGGTTGAGAACCACTGGTCTAAGTGGTTGACAATCTCAGAGCCAGTATGTAACTCAGGACCCACTTTCTTTACTACTGTGTTAATTCCCAACACATTCTTCTTTTCTTGTTCAAAATGAAGAGAAAATTGTATTTCGAGCATTCAGTAGTAAAAACGCCAGTCTCCTCTGTTCCTTTCTTCCTGTTCATTCCATGCCCACTTCGAGGTTCTTTCCCACCAATCCCACCAGGCAAACATGGCGTTTTACTTCTTCAGTCCACATGTCTCACCTGCCCTGGCTCACAACCTACGGAAGCTACTTATTCAATGGAGTCAAGTCCACAGAGACCAGCAATCAGGCCTCTCCATGGTCTGCTTTCAGCCTGTGACCTGGCCTTGTTCCCCGCCTGTACCCTTTGCCCCAGCCTCTCTAACGAGCAAAAGCACCACACGTCCTGAGCTCTGACTCCCTCACTTCCATCCTGTGATCACTCACTCCACTTGCTCGGCCCCCTTCTCCCATGCCATCTTCACTTCCCAAATGCTCCACTCCCCTGGTGAGCTAGCTCACGCAAACCTACTCACGCTCAATGTTTAAGGCCTGATCATGAAACGGATGCTCACTTATTAGGGCTGAGAACTGCCTGGTACTTAGTCACTATTTGGTAAACATCAGTTTTCCTTATTTATTCAACAAATCATTCTTTTTCAAGGACAAGGAAAACTGCCTTCTCCTTCATGGCATTTTACCTTAGAACCCCAAGAAAAAGGAGGTCCCTTCCTCCTCTGTATGTTGCTACAAGCTCATCTCGCCCCTTCACATAGCACTCACCAGATTCATCTGCTCCTCAGATCTCCGCCTACACATCCCACCCCGTTCCTGTGCACTGAGACCTGAGGAGGGCCGTGGGACGCTAGCCCACGTCGTGCTCAGTACAGTCACAGCGGAACTGATTCCTAACAGAACACAAGTGTTTAGGCAGGCAACACTGCTCCTCTCTTCTCTCTGTGACATTTCCCATGTGCAGTTCCAGCTGGGTGTCCTAGCACCGTGGACATGCTATATATCACAACTGGAGCTCACAGTTTCAGTTCCAGTTCCTCATATTCCATATAACCTTTCACAGCAGCAGGCTAAGGAGTCCCTTAACAATGGCACTGTGAATACCATGTTAGTCTCTGCTCCCAGCTCTCATGCAGCACCCATGGCTGACCAGTCACAGCCAGCACCAGGGAACATGCAGCATCAGTTGAAGACTTTCATCTAAAGGCATAAAGATCAAAAGCTTCCGTATTACGCGTTAGGAACCTAATCTGTTTTCCAAGTCTCTCCTTTTACACAGTCCCAAGCACTGTCTGTCCCAGGACACATGCATGATGTGTGCAGCGCGCCTACCTGTGGGCTCCTCACATTTCGGGCGGATGTACATGATCATTCCTGACTAGATCATCCTTGACACGGTTATCTTCCCCTGCTCACTATCTCTGCATTCGCTCTTCTCTTCCCACCTCCTCCTTCCTTTTGCCCAAACCCTTCTTTCTGTTTCTTTCTCTCTGCCTCTGTGAAGAAAGCTCTTGATTTGCTACAGGAAAAGCAGAGGTGAGCCAGGTTTCTGAACAGGACGGCCTCAGGGTCAAGGCCTAGCGAGGGGCAGGTCCAGGGATAAGGTCCTGCATGACCTGAGGCCAAGCAAAGAGGTGAGACACAATCAGGATGAGATGCAGCAGGGAGAGCTAAGCTCCAAAAGATTCTGGTGTCTACTATTCAGAGGCCCCCAGGGATGTTCTGGTATCAGCACACCTTCTAGTCTATGACACAATATCGCCAAGACCTTTCCTGAGGCTCAAGTAAAGAAAAGCACTCTGAGGACTGATGGGAAGAGAAACTGGTCTACACACAGGGCATCTGAGTGTGTTCACCAGCCACTGTGCCTGTGCCTGTGTGTGTGTGTGTGTGTGGCTGGCAGTGGCTAGGATGCATGACCTGCATGTGGCAGAGAAAATGCACAGGGCTTCTCAGGTTGTATGTCCCCAAACCCTTGGATTACAATCGAACTAGGCCAGGGTGGCCTGAGGCATATGCAGTTCTTTCTGGCTCTGAGCCTAAAAGGTTCCCACACTCCCCACAGCATCTGACCAAGAGGGCAGATGTCTTGTTATCCAAGTATTCTCCAAGTGGGTAAATCCCGAGGTAATGGCAGCCCTGCTCTAGGGAAAGAGGGTTACAGTAAAATACATGTGCACACAGATATGTAAGAGAACCATATGCAATCCTTTATCGTAAATGACTCTGGCCAACCTGAGTTACAAACACAAGGTGTGCTTACCATCCTTCCAGAGCTCAGCCACAAATCTGTCCGAGGACTGGTGCAGCAGTGTGGCCACGTTGTCGTTCAGGGGGTCCATGTTCTTCATCAGCCACTCGTCTGCCTTGTAGTCCACCTGGCCCACCCCAGAGCCGAACGAGGCGAGATGGAAAAACATACAAAACCAAGGAACAGTTAGCCTTACCCACCGATGTTTACAGAGCAACCTAAGAAGTAGATTGTCTTAAAGGCAATCAATTGTAATGTATACTATATTTAGGAATTTACAAATGTTTATCAGCACATTTCTTATAAACTCCATCAATGTAGCAAAGTTTCACACAGTACTTTTAATCCAGCTCTCCAGCTCTTACCTTCCCTGCATAGTGTATGATGCAAAAGTCAGCTTTGTCTTTCAGCTGCCGAGGTTTCTGAAACTTGGAGTGGGAACCTTGCTCTTGAACTAGTTTTTCAACAAAGGTTTTATCTGTGGCTTTTGGGAACCAGCACTCTTCATCCAAAAGGGCAAGCACACCAGGAGGGTTGGCCTGATAATGAGAGGCAATGAGAATGGCGAGTTTGCATGGAATACCCATTGGGTCTGATCCAGATCTACGGACGCAAACTGCTGAGCTAGAAGGTAATGTCCAGACCAAATCCATGCTCCAAGCACCCAGGTCTCCGAGTGCTAAGTAAGTACAGGTGAGACAATGGGTGAGTCACTTATCTCATAAACATATACATGTAAACTGTAGGTAAACTAATTCCAAGTAGACAGACCCCAAATGCAGCAAATAAAAGACCCCACCCCAGTAGAGAGATGAAACTGAATGTTCATTGTCAATGCCTGGATGGATAAATTATTCAAAACTCCCCTCCAGGTGGAAAGCTTTAGACATTTTATATCCTAATCATTTTTCTGGTTAAGTAACGATTAAATAAAATGTACTGCTTCACACTTGGTGAAATATTTTAAACTATTATTAAGTAGAGTATATGGAAGGTGATGAAATAATTTACCAGTTACTTTATATATTTTTTTCAACAAACATTTGAGAGCCTATTTTATTTCATAGAAGTAATTCCCTGAAAAAAAGATATAGCAACATAAAGTAGGTTAGTGTGGCCAGGGACTGGGAAGGGGAGCAGGGAGCACCTGCTAATGGGACCGAGTTTCTTTCAGGGATGAAAACATGTGGAATCAGAGCATGGTAATGGTTACACAACTTTGTGAATATATTGAAACCCACTGAATTGTATACTTTAAAAGAGTAAATTTTAGGGTCTGTGCCTACAGATTGCCATTCTCTGGGAACTCAAAACTCAGTGGACTAACTTCTTTCTTGGGAGGAAGGTGGGATTCTCAGTGATATAATTTATAGCTTCTGGATCAGCATTGCATGGGGAGGATATGCCAGCTTTGTCTAGATACTTAAGGACAGTGAGTAGAATGCCAATAAGGCAACTTGTGATACAAGATTGAATGTCTCAATTCCAGGGCCGCCTATCAGTTTTCTGAATAAATCTCTAGGATCAGTTTTCTTCAACTCACATGGCCTTTGTATTTACTGGGAAAGAGAGGGCTGTGTACAAATATTGCTTCAAGAGTAACTAGAAATTATAGTTAAATGTAAGTGAAATACTGTAATAACATGGTCAGGGGCAGCTGGTGGCAGAAGCTGAGACCCCTCTGAAGTGAGCCCAGCAGTGAGCCCTCCCTCCACGTTGCTAAGTCCGTGTCCTCCCCATGAAAGAACTACATGAAAGAGCAGCTTAGAAAAGCTATGATCAAAGAGACTGGGATCTCTAACTTCTAAAATAGGATCCCAAATATAATTTAATCTTTTCTAAATGACTCAGTGACAGCATAATTATGAATATCCATTATGGTGTCTCATTATTTTTCCTGCATCATCCTTCAATGCCTAGTTCACTGTTAACACTTCTTTTAATTGGAGCTGTTAGTATGAGAGACTATTTCCTGTCTAAGGCCAGAGACACTCTCTAGGGTTTGTAAGCAGCTTTTACTCCCACTGCCACCCCCGTCCCAGGCTGGGCAGGGCTGGGTTTGTGAGAGAGGAGGTAAAGACTGGGCCGTAGCTTTCGAGGTATTTATTTTCCTCCTGGAAAATGTTCTCACTCTCCATTTTGAAAGGACCATCAATAGCATCATTATCCCATATTGCCATAGTTAAATTTCCTACTTATAAAATCTTTATGTTTCTATGGATAAGTGGAATAAGGTAATCCTAAAGAACAATGGACTTAAAGAGTGAGTCAGCATTAAATTCTAAACTCCTTCTCTCCCTTTTCTAGCTGCCTTTCCTTTAAGTTGGGACCAGTCAGGCAAGAAATAAAAAGGTACATTCTAAAGTCTTTTGGGGAAGAGCCTAGAGATGCAGTAGAAAAAATTATAGCAAGAAAAAAGTAAAGGAGGAGGGAAGGAAGGGATAGAGGGAGGGAGCAGGGAAGGAGTAAGGAAAAAATGAAGAATTCATTCTGTCCACTGTCCTTAAGTATCTAGACAAATCCAATAGCTTCTGAACACCCTGACTGGACAATTTTCCTAAAATCCCACTATCCTCTCAATTTTTGGAATGTGGCCCTGGAACGCTCTCCCATTGCTGCCCTGGCCTTTACCATCTCTAAATTCAGAGCGTTGCTGACCAGGACCACTAACCAGCGAACTATCAACATGTTTT